>LOJH01003609.1:0-34792 GCA_001685095.1 Ellobius talpinus | reverse complement strand
CACACACACACACACACACACACACCAAAACCAAACATACATGGAAAGAAAACCCTAGAAGAAAATTTTCAACAATTTATTCACAAAGAAAAAACAAGTGTTGAAAAAGTGTATGTATTACTATGAGGCTGATACCCCATATCTGATTGTGGTGTTTATTTGAAAATTAAAAGAATGTATTCATGCAAAAAAGAATTTATTAATTAATTTAACCAATTTATACTTATTGAAAAGTATGGAAACAAACCAATCATTTTTCATACTCATTTTGTCATATTAGAGAAATTTTCTAAGATTTTGGAGATTTAAATTATTCAGTCTTTTGATAAAATCAGACATAATCACCCATCTTTCAAAAGACTACATGTAGTGACAATGATGTAGTCCTTTTATATTGACACAATTTGTTTTGCCTTCATAACTGAGAGTTAACTGATTATGGTAATTAGTTCAATTGGATGTAACATTTTCTCAGCAAAAGAAAAAAGAAGTACTTTCATGTCCATGAAAATTTCCTCTGCATGTGGGAGTCATGAATAATACATGCAAGATAAAACATGTTCTGCCTCTGGGTTCACACACCTCAGATCTACAGAGTCTCAGCCCTGTTATAGACTTGCTAATCATCAAACCCAAATCATTTAAGCTTTAGGTATCAAACAGACCAAAACATTAGCCATTAGGCATTAATGACATGAAATTTAACAGGCTGGGAGCCAAGACAAGGTAACACAGAAAATTGATTAAATGAGAATTAAGATCATAAGTAAGGTATTTTCATTCCAAATTATTTTCTAAAACTGAATTGCATTGAATGGTTAATTAGACCTTTAGAACTACGTTTTGGTGTGTGGATCAAAGAGTTTAACATAAAACCAGATAGACTGAGCCTGATACAAAAGAACATAGGGAACATTCTTGAATGCATTGTCATGAGACCATCTTGAACAGAACACAATAGCACGGGCGCTAAGATTAACAATTAATAAATGGGACCTCATGAAGCTGAAAAGCTTCTCTAAGGCAAAGGACTATGTAATAGGACAAAATGGTAGCCTACAGAATGGGAAAAGATTTTCATCAAAACTGTATCTGGTAGAGGGCTAATATCCAAAATGTATAAAGAACTCAAGAAGTTAGACATTATGAACTAAATAAATTCATTTTAAAGATAGGTTAGAGATGTAAACAGAGAATTCTCAATGGTGGAATCTCAAATGGCTGAGAAACACTAAAAGAAACATTCAACGTCTTTAGCCATCAGGTAAATACAAATAGAAATGACTCTGAGACACCATCTTACATCTATCAGAAAGGGTAAGAGCAATAAATAACACCATAATATGAGTAACAGATTATGCTGCTGGAAGGGTAGAGCAAGGGGAACACTCCTCCATTTCCTGGAAGGAGTACAAACTTGTAAATACACTGTGGAAACTTATATAGTGGTCCTCAGACAACTGATAATATACTTCAAGACCCAGCTATTCCACACTTGGGCTACCCAAAGGATACTCTCTTCTACCACAAAGACACTTGATCAACAATCTTCATAATGGAGTTAATCATAACAGCCGGAAACTGGAAATAGCCCAGATGCCTGTAGTGGTTTCAATGTAATTGACCCCCATAAGTTCATAGGGAATGGCGTAGGGAATGGCAGTAGTGGCTTTGTTGGAATAGGTGTGACAATGTTGAAAAGTGTGTCAGAGGGACGGTGGGTTTTAAGGTCTCCTTTGCTCAAACTTTGCTTAGTGTGACATTCAGTTTACTTCTTTTTGCCAGCTGATTAAGAGGTAGGACTCTCAGCTTCAGCACCATGTCTGCCTGGATGCCATCATCTTCCACCATGATGATAATGGACTAAACCTCAGAAACTTTGCCAGACCGTTTAAATGTTTTTCCTTTATAAGAGTTGCCATGGCCATAGTGTCTCTTCACAGCAGTAGAAACCCTAATTAAGAAAATGTCCCTCATCCGAAAATGGATAAAAAATAAGTAGTACTTTCACACAATGCAGTATTCCTTATGTATTAAAAAAGGTGACATTATGAAACTTGTAGGTAAATGGATAGAACTAGAAAAAAATGTTGTAGGTGAGGTAACCAAGACCCAGAAAAACAAACATGGTATCTACTCACTTGTAAGTGATTATTAGCTGGTAAGTAAAGGATAATCGCGCTACAATCCACCCAGAAAGGCTAAGAAACAGGCAGTGCTCTAGGGAACACGGGGGTCTTTTTCCCTGGGAAGGATGAACTAGAATAATTTTTTTGGGTGAATTGGCAGCAGATGGGGATGAAAAGAGGAGGGACCAAGTGGCAAGGGAAGGGATGGACAAAAAGAACATGAGGATAGACAACTGGAATTGGAAGGGCAATGTGGAAACCTAGTGTAGTAGAAGCTTTCAGGAACCTGTGAGAGTGACCCTAGTGAGAGCTCCCAGTAATGGGGGATACGGAGCCTAAACAGGTCATCTTCTGTAGCCAGGGAAGTGGTGTGGGAGGTCTGTTGTCCATGTGTTGCTTTTATGGGTTAATGAATAAAGAAATTGCTTAGAACCTGTAGCAGGGCAGAAGTTAGGTAGGCAGGGAAGACGGAACTGAGTTCTGGGAGGAAGAAGGCAGAGTCGGGGAACCACCATGGAGCCACCACCGGAGATAGACGTGCTGAAACTTTGCTGGTCGGCCATGACCTCGTGGTGATGTGCACATTAATAGAAATGGGTTAAATTAATATGTGCGAGTTAGTGAATAAGAAGCTAGAGCAAATGGGCCAAGCAGTGATTTAACTAATACAGTTTCTGTGTTAATGTGTCAGGGCTAAGCAGCCAGAAACAAACAAGCAGCCTCCTGCAACAGGCAAGACTCCCAGTGTGTTGGTACTAGGAAACCAATGCCCGCCACGAAACCTACCTAAGTCTTTTCTGCCTGAAAGATATGTTGGGGCTATGGGTTGCAGAAATCATGGGAGAGTCCAACCTATGACTGGTCTTATTTGTGGCGCATGCTATGAGAGGGCCATCTACCTAAACAACCAGAAACTGGAGGCTGGATAGCACAGCAACCTAGGATAGAGGGGAATAAAGTCAATGAAATAATTTTTCAAAATATTCTGCTGTACTCATAAATGGGTGTCTAACCCAGTTTTCATCAGAGAGGCTTCTGCTGGCAGCTGACAAGAGCAGATGCAGAGACCCATAGCCAAACATTAGACGGTGAGAAAGTCCAAATTGGATATTTCTATTGGATCCCTCCCCTTAGAGCTTAGGTAACCGCAGAGAAGATGGGGAGGAGAATTGTAAGAGCTAGAGGGCTCAGAACATGAGGAGAACACAGGGCAAATAATCAACTAAGCATGCCCTTACAGGGACTGAAGAGGCAACGGAGGAGCCTACACGGGCCTCTGCACACATGTGATTGTTAGCTTGGTGTTTTGGTGGGAACTCCCCAACAGTGGGAATGGGTAAATCTCTGACTGTTTCACTTGTGTTTGAACCTCCTTCCTTCTACAGGATTGACTCACCCAGCCCTGTTATGAGGATTTGTGCCTAGTTTTAGTCTATCTTGATATAATCAGTTTGGCTAATATCCCCAGGAGGCCTGCTCTTTTCTGAAGGGAAACAAAGGAGGTGTTGATGATGGAGAGGGCTGGGAAGAGTGGACAGAGTGGAAAATGAGGTTGGGATATATTGAAAACAACAACAATGACAACAACAGAATAATAATGAAAAAAACAGTTTTTGGTCTAAGTCTTAAGTGTCATGACATCACATGGTTCTGAAGTAACTCATAATAGGTCCTGATGTAGTAGACTTTCTGATTTTGCAAATACATGCCCGCTCATTTGTTTTTAATTTATATGTACTAATATCTGTATACAGATGATGTTATGGTGAATAATCTTGTAACATTAATGAAAATAAGACATTTTATTTCAATAAAATCAAAACAAAAAATATCTGGGCTGAGTTTGAGTTGCTTTTGAAATTATGAAGCACCAATCAGGTGTTATGACACTACAAACTTATTTTTATGTGATTTTGAATGACTCACCTAATGCTTTTCCATAAATTGAGAAAAATAATGCATTTCATGTGTATTTTGTGAGGCTATTTTGAAAAAAATACTAAGTAAAAAGGAAACTGTATCATCTGCTCTACAAACCTTTTCTTTCAGTGTCCCTCTGGAATAATTCATTTGTACCGTAATGCAGGAGAGTTAACCTGCATTATTAATTCATTCACTAATTCCTCCAGGGCAGTAGAATGTTTAGAATGAGTTAGAGGAAAATGATAAAGCTTCCTACTTGCTCTTGTATGACTGCTACTTGGGCTGTCACGACAGAAAGATCAATATGTTTTCTGAGATATTGTTTACATTTTGACTGGCACAAAGTTTTCTCTCAGCATTTGTCCCCAAAACTAATCCTTTTCTTCAGTGACAGAAAGGACAGAAAACAAAGCAGAACAAAGTTGCTATTATTTTAACAATCAGTAGGATTATTTCTTTTGATTTTTGTTTAATTAAAATATTTGCAGAATATTCTGACCAAGATTAAAGAAGCTTTAGGGTTTGGAAAAATAGATTAAGAAACAAAGTACAGCATACTGTACTTCTTATAATATGAATATATATGTGTGCATGCAAATATTTAAGCAAACATGCATATTTATTATACATATGTATATGTACATATAAACATAATTTTATATACAGCCATATTTAAAGAAAAAGCATTTGGTTTGTATGTTAATAGGGCTTTTATTTTACATATTGCATGCTTTTAAAGATTTGATATACCACAATTCAAACCAATTTGTATACATTTAATAAAAATGAGATGTAAATCTTTTTTTTCCTTGATTTTTTCAAGAAACACTGGTTTTTGAATGCAGAACACACTTATTTTCATACTGTGCTTGAAATGTTAAGGTCTTTGACAAAATTTTTCTTTACCGTTTTGAAGAAGTCCCCCCAGTTTTGCATAGAGTCTCCCACTGCCAACAGTTGTTGATGTCTCTAGGAGCAGATGGTCTGTGGGGGAGGATTGTTGAATGAGACACTCTGCATCTGAGTCCCAGGACTGCACAGTTGCTGTTGGAAAGGTTACAGAAATGACAACTGGTATTTGCGGAGTTGCAAACCAGAGAGCGGAAATAGCCAGACAACTGCGTGGAGTCCATCCAGAGAAGAAGACGGCTTGATAAAATCCTGACAGCTCAGAGAAGAAGATGCGGTGACTGTACCGCGTGTGCGTGGTATGACAGTGGCTGACATGTTGGCAATGGCTCTCCTAGCTGTTCTTTCACAAGTTTTCCACAATTCAACATTGGTGCGAGGGATTCTGTAGAAGTTTCTTTAGTCAACTAGGATCGTTTGCGTTTTCCGTGAATGAGAGGCAGTGGATTTAGCCTTGCCCATGTCCATGACATACACCTAGGTAAATGAAACATGTTGGTTTTGTTTCTTCCATTCAAAAATATGGTGTGGCTGAATTATCTCTCATCATTTGACTGACCGTTCTTTATCAAAGAAAATGTATTTTGAAGAAAAAAGATGGTGCCCTACTTTTGGGTTGAATCAGCTCATCTAAATAGAAGGAGATATTAGTGAGGACTAATTTAGGATTCATGCCTAGGATGTTTCAGCGTCATTATTCATGAATTTATGTCATAAGGCTCTTCAAAGCCCATAGCACATTAAGCTAGCAGAATAAGTAGACCTGGCTTGATGTTGTGAGACTTTTTCCTTTTCTCCTTCTTTTTCTTCCATGATTCTCTGCCATTTGGTGACAGTTTTAGAAGCATCTTTTCGAGTTATTTAAAAATTGAAGAAAGTAGCAGTACATATATTTTAATGATGTTACCTTATAAGAATGTTAACATTACGTACTCTTAGTTTGAGTGTAGAATGGGAGATTCCTATAAGATATGTACAATCATACATCTTTTTAAGAGCAATAAATTAGAGGATGGCTTATACACAGACTATCAGCAGCTAAGTCAATTTACCTAACATCAGGAAGAATTAAGCTATAATCACAACTCACCAACCAAATCTACTTTTCTCATTATCCCTTTGTCCCATGTCTCTCCCTTCGAGGAAGCTGAAAACATAGGCAATATCATGATGTTTCCTTCGATTCCTGACACGTAGAATTCTCTCTTTATTCCAATGTAAAGAAAACATACAATGCCCTAGCAAACAAACCTCAGCACGAAGAAAATACAAGACTCTGTTCTAAAACAACTTGAATACAGGAGAAAGTAGTACTCTATATAAATGAATTGCTTGAGACAGTTCCGAAAGGCTCTTAAATAAATGCCCAGTTGATCTTCAAGCTGTTTGTTTTCCTCATGGAAGCACGACTATGAATTTCAGCACCATCATCCAGACTGAATTTAAAGTTAAAGAAAAGTGGAGACCTCGACATATTGCAAGCTATGTTTTTTTCTGCTGCTAGAAGTTCTACTTGTGTTCAGCATTTGAATTCTGCCCATGCACACAGGAGAGAACACTCAAAGTTTTCTCTCCTATCTTTCTTAACATTAGTTTTCTGCGCTGATTAACGTTGTAGTGACAGTTGAAGAGGTGTATGGCATAAATTATTTCTGTTTCTATTCAAACAAATTTCTTGGCAGGCAACTGTAAACATGCAGAACAAGTGGTCTTAAAGTGTAGTGAATTTCCATTTGATTTTTTTTCTCCATGTGAACATACTTGAACACTGCTTTTCCTATTAATGTCATGGATTGATGTGGCCTATTGTTACAGTTCGTAAACTGCTATCAATGTGCCATTATTAACTGGCATTCACAGGTTCTATCAGAAACTGGTCTTGACTTACACAGCTCCGAGATACTGACAAATACATGTTGGCTTATACCCATCATTATAGCACTATAAAGAGCAGTTTTATTGGCTTAGATATGTCCTGTATGCTCTCGTTTCACCCTATATTACCATTGCAATCCCAAGTACTCACCAAATTTTGTATTGTCCCAAAAATAGAGAGGAATAATTTTAAGTCTAACATTTATATTTTATAAAATAAAATTTACATGGAGGGTATTTCTATTCTGAATAGAAATGAAAATTATTTTTTTAAAAAAATACATGACGAGTGAATTTGGGAGGAACATCTGTGAAAATTTTTCTAAGGACTTAAATATGGGAATTGGTATGTCTAGTTCATGTTTTTTAAAGAGGAATATAGACTAATAATAATAATACAGATTTAGACTGAAATGTAGAAGTTTAAAAGCTCAAGTCTCCAAAAACTATTTTTGTTTTGTTGGTTATATTCACTGATTCTTTAATAGCTCACAAACATTTAACAGTAATATAGACTCTTTTGAAGCTAAATGTAACAATTGCCACCTTTTGTTTATAATGGTTACATTTGAAAAATGTATAAAAAATTTTCAAATAATTTTAAAATGTACAATAATGAACAGAGAGAAAGAAATTAGGCTAAAGAGATAAGTATCATAGTCACTAAAGAGTTGCTTTTATAACAGTTAGATGCCAAGAAAATTGACAAGCAACTAATGACATAGAAAGAGTGTCTTAATGTGCGAACAAGTACTGAGGGAAATATTCATATTTGCTACTTATTTCTTCTTATATAAAGAAACTTTCAATATTTCTCTGAGAAATTTTAGATCCCTTAAATATTGTTCTTAAAGGAGGAGGTAGCTATTTTTGAATTAGCAGTGTTTCCAAGAATTAAATTCTGGCAAGTTCAGCTGTGCTCTCTTGCTATATAGTACAAGGCAATGCTGATTACAATTGTATCGAAAATTATTCACTTGGTATATTACAAAATCAGCTCAAACAAAAGAAAAATGGATTTATTCTACAAGTCACATAAATGTTAATATTTTGACGCTATCATTTTCTGAAGAAAAGAACACTTATTACATCAATCATTTTGAATAAGACAACCAATAGCCATGCCCATCATTTCAAGGCACCAACAAATTATCATAATAGTTATATCTTTGTTTTAGAAATTACTACTACTCTGAAAGATTTGCTTGGTAAATAGTTCAAAAATTTCAGCAGTACTTTACAGACTGTATTTTACATAATTATAGCAATAAGGTGATAGTATACACTCTTGTAGTATTAAATTCATTGTCAACATATTTTAGTAAAATATTAAAAGAATGCCAAGAGCATTGTTCACAAGATCCAGTAAAAATTAAGATTTAAAAATATTTTTTCATTCATAGAATATTTAAGTCATTGTACTGCTATTGGATTGTGCTAAACACTGTCTTTTAAAAACCAAAGACTTATTGATATTCTATGATAAGTACTGTGTAAATTAGGCAGCATATTATGATAAGAAACTATATAGAGAAACCTTTGTAGTGATTGGAACTGAACAGATTGCACTTGCAGAGTCAAACCAACCTTACATTGATCCAACAATGCCTGAGTTTCCCCTGTAAAAGTTTATTTTCTCAGGATTCTATATAAAAACAAACATAAGCATGTAAGACTGTGCTTGTATCTGTCTTCTATCTGCATAAAAATGTAATGAATCTCTTTTATATGCGTGCATGAGACAGCCCTTTTATTTCTCTTAAAGATGACATGTGTGAAGGATCTTTTTTTTTAACTTTGTGCTTTTGGCCATTTTGTACTGGTAGGCAATGGATTGAGATTACCTCTTTCATATTTACCCTCATTGCCTTCTCTCTTTCAGGCCCCCTCCTGCTCCCACACTTTTACATCATAACTAGCCTCTTTCTACTTTTTTTCTTTAAATTCCTCCTCCTCTTTTCCTTCTCTCTTTTTTCTCTCTCTCTCATCTTACATCCTTCCATCTCATCCCTTCCTTTCTCTTTACTTCCTTCCTTCCTTCCTTCATTCTTTTCTTCCCTTCCTTTTTCTTTTGTACAGGTCTTGAGCAAGTGGTCTCAGCTGCTTCAGCTGTGTGTTAACATTTAGAATGAATAGGTACATCATCTGTATTTTAGCTATTTTCTTATTCATTGTTCCTTTATATTTCCTGGGACGCATAGTGACAGATATAGAAGTACATTTTCAAGCTAAGCACCCATTAGCCCCTTATTATTATCATTTTGATAAGTTATAAATTTTCATGTGGACCATTTTCCACTACTGGAAGATACTTTTTTGTCAAATGTTGGGACCAATTGAGTCCTGGCCTTCAGCTGCTCTTCCCTGTCTAGAGCCTTCTAATTGGAGTTACTAAAAGCTGTGCCTTACCTAGAGAATCAGAGGATGGGATTTTCACCTGTTGGCCATTGACGGCTGTGTATTTAAGCCTCCATGTTGCTATTAAAGAAGGGCTTTGGTACCAGTGATTGAGGTCCCCGTGTAGATCTGTCTCTGCGTGTGTATTCTCAACCTCCAGCCCCTTGCCTGAAGCTCGCGAANGGCCATTGACGGCTGTGTATTTAAGCCTCCATGTTGCTATTAAAGAAGGGCTTTGGTACCAGTGATTGAGGTCCCCGTGTAGATCTGTCTCTGCGTGTGTATTCTCAACCTCCAGCCCCTTGCCTGAAGCTCGCGAACAGGATTCTAGTGCATAGAGCGCAGACGGGGGGCGCAGTGCGTGGCAGTCAACGGTGTTTCTTTTTTCACATCTGTTGTCAATATAAATATATCTTGACAAAAATTAATCAAGCATAGAAAGTGTTTCTTTGCCTTTTATTTCCTGGGTAATGTCATCATTATGGGGAAATCAAGATAAGGGCTTGAAGCAGTTTGTCACATCACATTCAATAGCAGATAAAGAATAAACGCATGTATATTCAGTACTCAGTTTTCTCTTCTCTTTATTATCATTATTATTTTTATTTCTGAGATTATAATTTAATCACAACATTTCTTCCTTCTCTTTATTCCCTCTAAGCCATGGCTCTTCAAATGCAGGGCTTTTTTTCCACTAATAGTTATTGCATGCATATTTGTATATGCAGATATATAACTAAATACAGTCTACCTAGTCCACATACCGTTACTTGTACATAATTTTTCATGGCTGAATATTTGGTAAAGGACAATCAATTGATGTGCTCTTCCATGGGGAAGGCATCTATCCTATTCCTAAAATTCCCCAGTTGCCTATAGCTCTTTGTCTAGGGTTGAGGTCTTGTGAGCATTTCACTGTACAGTTTGTCATCCTAACTGGTGTCTTCCTTCCTCCTTTTACATTGGAGCACCCATGCTGGAGAGACTTTATGGCTATAGCTTCTGACGTCACCATAACACCCAATATTACAACAAGCATCCCGCTCCTCTGGCTCTAAAACTCTTGCTGGCTTCTCTTCCAAAATGTTCCCTGAGCTTTCTGTGCCAGAATGGTTTGTGGATATATGCATTGGGATTGAGATCTACACAGCTCTGCATTTTGATTGTGGTTTTCTGTAGTGGTCTGTTGCAAAAAGAAGTTTCTCTGATAAGGGGTGAAGAAGATAACTATCTGTGAATATAAGAACCAGTGTTCATAGATTGAATTATGAAAAGAACAATTCCATAGGACATTCATCCTCACTGGAAACATAATCTAGGCAATGATCTAGTCTCTCTCAATGAGACTGACTTCCACAGTACCTCTATACCATGTCAAGCTGACAATTAAGTTTAACTGTCAAAGGCTAAGAACTTCACCATTCTATATGCATAAATATCAATACTTAGAAGACACTTTGCTATTTAAGGAAACATCATCAGTAGATAACACCACATATCTTATCACTTCCTTAGCCATAGACTTCCTTAGCCATAGACAGGTCAGGTTTACAGTGTCAAGCATACTTTTCTTCTCATGGAGCAGTTATAAGACCAAATCCTGAAAAAATTTATTGCCAGTGAAACAGTCATACATCTTTTGCAGTGTATGGATGTGTATGGATCCTATTGGGGGATTTGTACTTTAGTACAGAGAGTCCATAGCTGGGTTAGTTTGGTATTGAGTTTTCCTTTTCTTTTCATTTTTATTTACTTTTGATATTATAATATAATTATACATTTCTCTATTCTCTTTACTCCTTTTTAACCTTTCCATATAGCTCCCATCCCCTTCAAATTCATCACCTCTTTTTTTTTCACTAAATGTTATTCCTGAAATATAACCTGATTAGTCCATATCCTGTTAACTATGTCTGCGTCCTTTCAGTTCTGAGCATTTATCATTGAACAAATAATATGTATTCCCTTCCTTGGAGAAGACCACATCTCCCACTCCCAGTTTTCTCAGTAGTCTATAATTCTTTGTGGCGATGATTTTTCTCCCTCAACAGCCTCCATTGAACCTCCTGGAACTAAGAATGATAGCCAGCAGGCATCCTTAACAAATTTCAATATTGTAAAATGATGAATACAAATGGTAGACAGAAACAATACTGAACAGTTGAAACTTTATTCATTTAACTGCTTAAATGTGATTCAGGATGTAGGCAGAAGAAAAAAAATACCTTCTCAGGAAAGAACTAAAAGATCTATAGTCTCTTATCAAAAAGAAAGCACTCTAAGGTATAATCTTTGAATGAGAGCAACATCAGATTTTCCAATAACAGAAAATTTGTATTTGTGCTTTGGCCATGAATAAGAAACAACAGTGTTATTAAATTTGATTAATGCTCTATATTGCTGCAATAGGATCCCCAGTCCACCCAGGACCAAGTCCTTCTCTTGCATTCTTTCATGTTACGCCAAAAGTGCACATGCCATGGATCCAAATATAGAAAACCTCTGACGTCCTCTTGTGCCTGCTCCTTCACCTGTCCATCATAGTCTCAGTCCTGTTCTTCATCTCCAGGTTCATTCACATCAAGAAGTGCGAATATGGCTGTCTTGCCCTCAGATCGGATGAACTTGATTTTCAACTCTTCCCTTCAGGAAACAGGGACTGTGTTACATGATTCCTTCGCACACTTCGGTGTCTGAAGTTACTTTTCTCAGTACTAGTTATTTGGGCCACTTTTTAATTTTCTGGGTGCTTTGTACAATGTCCAAAACTGCTACTGTAGGACCAACTTAAAGTCAGTAAAATGAAGACCCAAGTCATCAGTTTTCTGAACTACCATGTATAAATTGAGAGCTGAATAGCATTGGCTCAGTTTTACAAACATGGATGTGGATCAACATGGTTATCTCCATCCTAGGACAAAGGTTTTAAGTGATCTGCTTTCACCGCAAATTTAAGATGCCCTGTTTGGAAATAATCTGGTACAGAAACCTAAATTTTGGTTTAAGGTTTGGCATTTGCTATGTGTAAACAATAGAAACAAGTAAATGAAGATCCTGTTTTGTACTTTTGTCCAAGTTAATTGATTCCTGATTTATGTAGAGGAGTTTTCCAATGTTTAGTATAAAGTGATCACATATATCTCAGAAAGTAAGAGAGGGCATTGAGAAGACGTTCCATAGGATATATTCTTGCTCTTGTTTGAATTATACAGAGTATGATTTTTAAAAAACCTGTTCGAAGAATGTGATTATTTCTAATTCTTTAGCAAGTTTGGCTTATTCAAAATAACTTGTAGCATGTATCAATGACTCTCAAACTTTGTTCCTACATATTAAGTAACGATAAATGGTTAAAAGTACCAAAAATAATTTACTGATGAATTTTTTAAATTATATATTCAATAATTTTAAGATATTTTGACATTTGGTATTTACAACAACATGGAAAGACTTGGGCTCTTTGGATGTTGTTGTTGCAGTTTGAGGCAGGGTTTCTCTGTGTTGCTCTGGCTGTCCTGGAACTCACTTTTTAAACCAGTCTGACCTTGAACTCACAGAGCTTTGCCTTTTCAGGTGCTGGAATTAAAGGTGTGTGCCACCACTGCCTGGCAAGACTAGGGCCTGTTTACAAATGAGAAGGAGAGATGCTGGTTGATAATGGATGCTGCAGTCAAACCCAGGGGGACCTCTCTGTGAACTTGTGTTGTCTAATGATACATGCCACTGTATAAGTACAAGAAGACAGTGAGCTAAGCAGGGACAGAGATGGTTACTAAGAATGAATAGAGTTTGAAGGATGCGAGGAGCAATAACTCAGAACAATCTATAAAAATAAAACTTCTCAGGATCAAAATGGCAAGACAATGATTGTTTAGGGAAAATAGCTTAAGGTGTTTAAAGCATGATTTTAAGGGGTGCCAAATAAAAGGATAATAAAAGGACTCTAATTTATTTTGTACTTCATTAAAGAAATTCATGTGTGATGTTCTTACAACCATAATCAATTAATTATTTAACATTTTTATCTGTATCTTAATTTTAATGCCTCAATCTCCATTTACGTAAATGCTTAAGACATCTTTTGTGCTTATTATTTAGCCGACTTTAGTGACATTTAAGTCTTTTTATGTTAGCAACTTATATTTCCAAGAGATCTGAAAGCTCAAAATTTCTAAGTTATGCAACTTAGTTGTTAAATTTTTCCTGTATACCATCTATGTTTGTAAATATACATTATCTATATCTATGTTATCAGGTCCATCTTACCTATCACCTGTTCTCTATCTGGTTTGGCATCCCTTTATTAGATATTAATTATGCCAGTTTTCACTAACTAGGCTATTTAGTCACTTTTCTTTTTGCAATATTAACTTCACATTGAACTCAACTACATCTAAGTAACCTTTGACACATGTGTCCTTCTCTTACCTCCTAACAGATCATCACAATAACTTACAGTTCTGAAGCAACACACCTTAATTGTCTCAGTGTGTGTGTGTATGTGTGTGTGTGTTTCTGATTTGAGAGAGGTTTCCAGGCATTTCTTGACTGAGTTTCCTGTCTGAAAGATGTATAAACAAGGAGTTGGCCAGATAACAGCTTAATTCCAAGGTCATGGAACCTTTGTAACTCAATGGCTGCTGTTAAATTTATGTCCCCACTGTTTTAGAAGTCAGCTATTCATTGTAGGCTGGCATTTCATGGGGATGTGATCAAGGAGAATCATGGTTTTATGATGACTCAATTCTCATCACAGTCTCCTTTATTAATAAAAATACAAGAAGTGATGTGATAGGCATACGGCAACAAACTATCAATTAAGGTCCTTCTACAATGTTTTTGGTCTCAAAACCCAGCAAGTTATCAGATACTTCCCTTCAAATTTTTTTTTAATTTAACATAGATTGTCTTCCCATATAGTATGTCCTGATTATAGTTCTTTCCCCTCTATTTTCTCCTCACCTCCCATCCAATCCAGATCCACTCACTCCCTTTCTGTCTCTCATTAGAAAAGAACAGGCTTCTAAGAGGTAACAGCCAAACATGAACAAATAAAATATAAGAAAATGAAGCAAAATTATTATATAAAAGTTGGTTCTGGCAACCCAACAGGCGAGAAAGAGTCCTAAGAGCAAGTAAAAGTGTAAAAGACCCATTCTCAAAGTCAAGAGTCCCATAAAACTACTAAGCTGACAGTTATACTATATATACAGAGGACTGGTGCAGATCTCTGTAGCCCCAGTGTTTGCTGCTTCAGTCTCTGTGAGCTCATAAGAGCTTTGCTTTGATTAGGAAGGCTATGTTCTCCTGGTGATTGCAATGTTGCTGGTCTGTCATCTTAGAACTATTTTCTAAGGTATCACCAGAACATAATCCATACCTTTGAAAACCTGTGATGGATAATGTTTTCTTTTGTTTGATTTCAATGAAAATAATCTCTTTGGAAGAAACTGAAATGGAACCTAGTTCACTTCCTTTCAAAGCTCCTTAGTATCACAAGTTCTATGACAGAAGCGAATGTTTCTAATTTAAATATGCTGGCTATATGTGTGCCAGAAAATCCCAGAGACAATTCTTCATAAAATAAAGTTGAGTCTGAACTGATTGTAACTTCATATCAATTCTGATATTCAATGCAAGTTTTTGTCTACCTCTGACTGCATTTGATGTCTTCCACCAGCTTGGTCACACACTTTCAATAGACTACATATTTTGGAGCAATAACTGAGTGTGAAAATGTGAACTGTGCTGACTTCCTTTACATGCGACTCAGGAAAGATACTCAGGCAAACAGAGGAAGGGAGCTACACCCACCACTCACTATTGGACTGAATTCTTTGGAAGGAATGCAGTTGTTTAACAAGAGTATGTGACAAAATACTGCATGTCCAGCCCTAGGTACAATGCTATTTTTATTCATGACCTTTGTCCCAGTGAAAGGTAGAAGGAAAAGTAATGCTGGTCCACTCTCCCAGTGGAAATCTGCCCAGTAATTGGAACAAGCTGGATGGTTGTTGTTAAAGCTGTAAAACTCCAGCACTATTTGCTAATGTAGAGACCCATAAAATGTATGTTTTAGCAATTTACACACGTTATTGCTCAAGTGATTAATTGAAATTAAAAATATGATAGAAAAAGAGAAATAAGATGTGCCTATAAAAATACTTCATGGTCTTTTTTAAATCAATCCCTGAATTCAGCCATTTAACAATCATTTAAAAAAACAATTTTGTAACTCCTGTATGCCAGATCCTTACAGTTATTCCTGAGGTCAAAGCTTTCCTTGCGACACTGCCAGACCTTAGAAGACTCTAAGAAACGTGTGCTCACTTCATAGCCACCTTGTATTTAATAATGCACAGAAATCAGATCTCCTCCTTAGGATATTTCTCAAGGTAAACCCAACAGCTACCCCCGATCATTTGCCTTCACATCTAATCTTTCATTAAGTATCAGCCTACATTGCGAAACTTCATACATTTTTAAAGAAATTTTCTGTAGTAAAAATTTCCCATGATGTTGGAAAATGTTGTTGAAAGCAAAAATACCAAAGAAAGACCTAGAAGAAATTACAGGAGATAAACATGAGAATAATAAAAACAATTCAATTATTATGATTTTATTTGAATCACAATGTACTTTAAAAGTTGAAAGAGGTATTTCTGATTTAGTTATTTGGAAACCAGTTCACAAACAAGGATAATTTATGGCACTCTATGATCGAATTCAGTATAAAATGTTTCTTCTCAAAGGTGAACATGTATTTAATGTAGTCATAAAGTTTAAAAATCCTTTGTTGATCTTTTAACCTTCTGTGACCTCTGTTTTCACTTGTGTGACTTAGCAGGTAAGGTTGACTGATTTGTTAGCATCCTATCTGATCAATAACCATGTTTGCCCCTTAAGAGCATATTTAAAGTTAATGTAAAATTAATAAACCCTGCCTTCCAGTGACTAATTAACAGGCATATGTTTCCTAAACACAGTGAAATCTTATAACTCCATATAATATATCACTGATGGAAATCAGGGCAAGGGCAGGAATTAGAATTATTCTCATCATGGAGAAGCTACTCAGTAAGAATCACTACTTATCTATGCCTACTCTTCTCTTGTTTTAACGAAATCCGAAAGTCATGGCTGACTTGTGATCATTTTGTTTTAAAGAAACTTAGGTCAACATAAAATTGAGCTGTGTATAAGGATTTATTTTTACCATTTTAATAAATAATTTCCTTTGGTTATCATAGAAGAAGTGTGCTGTTAGGCATTGTCACCTGTCTTTGAACAACATAGCTTCCAAGGAATGTTTTCTTTCTTTTAAAAGAAGGAAAGGTTTATTTGGGATTATGGCTCCAAAAGGATACAAGTCCATCACCATCAGAGCTGGGAAGCATAGCCACACTTAGATACTTTCAAGGAAGCATTTTCTTGTCTTTGTGATCTATTGAAACACAAGGAGTCATCATTCCTTAGGTTTAGTGTCTGAACTGGTCTGCCTATTGAAATCCAGAAATGTCCTCACATCATCTCTGGTGATACTGAGGTCACTGAAGACAAATGAAGGAAGCAGCAGAAAAACAACTTGAGGCATAAAATATGAGTTTCTGCTCACTGACTCAGTGCTCATATCTTACATAGTATTTACATAGTAGTTACACAGTATTTCTCTGCGCTCTTTAGTTTCACACACTTTGTGCTTTCTATTTTTTTTAATTTAGTGGTGAATGTCTTAGAATGCTTCAGCAGTAGAGTGTTGAGATTCTCCCTGATGCTCAAGAGTATAAGAAACTATCGTTACTACAAAGCCAACTCATGGTAGAGGAGTTTGCTTAAGCACGCAGTATAGTCCAATGGAGTGAGAAACACATGTAAAAGTGGTTTTGTGCTGGCTGGTGACACACTGAGAACAGAGACTTGCAAAGCTTAATTCCTATTTCCCCTAACAGCAAGGTTCATAATTATTTAATTCCATGATCCAAAGAGCCTAACTAATCTTAATTATGAGAGTCAGCCACGAGTGAGAAAAGGAAAAAAATTAATAAGTAGACTCCTACAAGTTATAGATTGACAACTACAGGTTAGAAGCAGTGACAGGCAGTTTCCTCTGTTGTAAAATTTCCAGGAGTCTGTTAAGGCTCAGAAAATTAAATCAATTTTAGTCATGAGATACAATCTACACACAAGTTAGAAGGGGCTGTCTCTCCACCAGGCGATATATACATACACATGCAAATCAGCAATGGTTGCTTCCACAAAGTACTTTATTTTCTGCCCTTTATACCCCATTTTAACTAGTGACACTGTAATAGCTTACCTATATTGTTTGAAAACTGTTCATTCACTGACTCAAGTATTCTACCTTTACTGGAGCCCATTTATTGTGGTCTATGCACAAAGAAAAACATCTTGTGGTTTGTGTAAGAGTGAATAAAAGACTAAATTCCAGAGTCTGTATTCACTTCTTTGTTTACAGAGAAAAGAGATGAGCTTCTACACAATAGAGCACACTTCAGTCCTTTGCAATGTGTACCCAAACTTCAGCCCATGGGTGCACACCTCCTAGAGTGACATTAGTTCATGTTCAAAGAGTGATAAGAAAGTGAGAAGTCATTTTAGAGTGGAGAACATAGCTGAAAGATCACAGCTCCAGAATTTACAGTGTTTCATAAATTTGTGAAATTGCTCATTGGAAAAGAAATAGCTAAAGCCATAAAAGTCCCATTCCAAGAGCTTCTGAGCTAAAGAGGAAAATCTTACTTGGAAGATTGAACTTATATCATCTTAAGGCATGCAGAATCATATTTTTTGTCTATTACTGTATCACCTTCAATCAGTGGAAGCCACCGTTTTTATGCGAGCAAACACAGACACGCTCAGGACACAGCAGCAGATTAGAGATGTTCTTCTTGCCCTGGAAACAGTAGACCTGACAGAAAAAGGAAATATCCAGATGGTATTTGTTACAGTTTCTAGTACGCAGATGGGAGATATTAGTAGCTAATGCCACATTTACTCCCTAATTACGGGTAAATATTTTGAGGTAGTGATTTTGCCTAAATTGGCCTAACAGCTACACACTTTGATTTCTGCTTGTATAGTATTTGAGTGAATTTTTTTTTGACATTTTAAACTTTCTTTAAATATGATTAAATGTAACAATTCTCTTTATTGTTGACTCTTTATCTAAGCATGCTATGAAACTCATCAATGCTAACCTGCTTACTTGTCACTGACATGCCCATGCTGAGAAGAACTTTGCCTTTATTCTGCCCCTCTTTGACATAAAAACATGGATTTTCTAAGGTCTCCTTGACATTTCCACATGGATGATTCAAATACCTGACCAAAAATGAGAAATAAATGGCTTTTTTAAATTATAGTTTTTTCCTGTGTTCAATGAATGGTACCCTCATTTATGTAATTACAGAAGATAAGTATCATCCTCCTTACATCCATTCTAGTGAACTCACATTGAACATGTGCCTCAAATTCTGCTGTAACCACCGGTAATCCCTTTGTTCATACTGTGTTAGTAACTAATTTGTTCTCTGCAATTACATCTTCGTTCTTAAAGCTTCTCTTATGTCCTCCAAAGATTCTGATAAGCAGTTTTCATTTTGTTTTCTTTTTGGAGATTTTTAAGTTATTTTTTATTTTTATTTTTTTATGTAGCTCTGACTCTCTTGAAGCTAGTTCTGTAGACCAGGCTGGCCTTGAACTCAGAGATCGCTCTGCCTCCTTATCCAGAGGGCTTGGCTCAGTTAAACAGTTTTCAAAACTCTGTCTTATAATTGATGTTAAAGTAGTTGATTCATAATAATTGTTTTTCTTTTTTATTATTGTAAATTTTAATTATATCAAGTAATGGATGTAATTGTATCATTTTCAAAGAAACTATCATTGTACCTTCTCCTACATTCTTCCTCTGATCCCCTCCCTCACTCTTTTTGATCTCTTTATCCCAACAAATCTTCCTTAGGCTCTCTTATTATTGGTCTCACATGCTCATTTACCCCTCTTCATTGCAATTTTATTATTATCATTATTATTATTATCATCATCATCATCATCTGATACCTTACTATGTCTTCTGTTGCATTTGTGTGTCAGGTTCTCTCTGATTTCCCTTCTTTTAAAATTTTGTTTGGAGGTGTTATTTCCTTTTCTATCCAAACCCACAAGCCTAGTTCCAGGCCTGTAAACTCTGTTTGTGAGGCAGTTATCTGTAATCTATCTATTTCTGAGTAATGCCTTACTCCATCCACATCTTCCTTCCACTTGAATTCTGAATATAGAACTCAGTGCACAAAAATCATCTAAATATTCAAAAAAGAATAGCCATATAGCCTAATTATATCACAGATATTCATTTAAAGGACTTTATATCTTACTACAGAGACACTTGTGCATTTGTGTTTGTTGTTGCTGTATTTCCAATGCTTAAAAAAATCAGATAAAAAGATCTGCTGGGATATGCAGAAAAAAAGAAATTGAAAGAATTTGTTTGTCCATCAGCTGGTGAATGGGTCCTGAAAATGTGTACAGAGTAGAATATTGCTGAGCTCAGAAGAGGAAGAAAAATCACACATTTTCAGATAAATAGATAGAATTTGAAAACTTAATATTGAATGTCTTCACTGAGGCTGCAAAAGCCAAATTTCATGGGTTCTTTCTCATATATGGTTACTAGCTTCAAATGTTTTACTTTGTGTGTTGACCAAGAGAAGATGCAAGCCAGAAATCAAAAGCCATGACATTTTGATACATGTTAAGGAGAGGATAGTGGATTAAAGACTAAATTAAAGTAAAGAGGATGAATAATGGGGGTAGAAAAATTTCAAACAGGTTGATGAGTGATGAAGTTGGGGATATAAGGAGGCAGGAGAATAATAAACCAAAATGAAACTAATATAGGATAACTATATGGAAACCTATGATCTTGAAACTCAAGTAAAAATATAAAAGGCAGAAGTAGAACACACGTGACATGATATGACAGGGGACAGATACTGTGTATAACTATTTAGGTAATAATGGGGTTAGAAGTACTTTGGTGCTGTAATATGGCGGACCTCAGCTGGGTGGTGATAGCACAAACCATTAACCACAGCGATTTGGAGTCAGAGGCAAGCAGATCTTTGTGAGTTAGAGGCCAGCCTGGTATACAAGAGCTAGTTCTAAAACAGCTAAGAATATTATGCACAAAAACCCTGTCTTGAAATAACAAAAAATCAAATGAAAAAAATATTGATGGTGGACCTCTTAACATTTGTTTATACTTTATTTTGAAAAAAAAATGTATATTCAGGTTGTTTTTCTATTTTCATATCATTCTTTTATCTTTTAAAGACAAGGTGTTGAACTATTAAATTTTCTTGAACAGGAAGAATTATAAGTTATATATAGAGAAAATGTTACAAGAAAAGACACAAAATAAAAATATTTTGTGAAAGCGGTTTCTTTTGAAAGCCTAATTGTTTTCTCAAGTTTAAGTGCTCTTGGATGAACAGATGTAATTTCTTTAAGAACGGGGGACTTTAAGATCAAGGTTATTTTGACTACCCCAGTGAGGCTGTACTCTCTAAAGCAACCTCAGTTATCAGCTGTTTTTCAACTTTCCTTATTGCTATGCAGTTTTACCTGAGGGTAGAGTTGTTTTTTTTTTTTCTTTTTTTAAAGCAGATCAGATGACAGATCTTGTTTGGGAGAGCACATACTGATTGTCCATCTGTAAATACCTATCTAATCTTACTCTGCTGATTCTCAGATCCTTATTTCTCTATGCAAACCCTGTGTAGAATTTAATATTATATACATTTTCACTAATGCTGTGATTGGAAGAAGTAGACTGGTTCAGCAAACTGTTCATTATTTCCTAAAAAGTGAAGTGGAGAGAGTGGGTAGATAGAAACTGATTGTATTTACAGTAATTTTTAGACTAAGTACTAGCATTGTATTCCTTGTTGGGGGGAAGGTATAAGATTTTTGTAAATATCTTATATTTATTATAAATAACATGGTAACCTCTTGGAAAGAATCTCATAAAGTAAATACAAAGTAAAAGATTCACTGTCAAGGAATGCTCCTTGGAGCTGTAGGAAGAACATTTAAATATTATTAGGGAGATAAAGACAAGCTGGAGAAAAATGATACAAAGACAGTGATGGGATAAACACAAAGTAAGTGGAGCCAGAACAGAGTAGACAGAAAGGTTTTATGAGCTTAGATGAATTATTTCTAGAAAAAAATACTCTTCAACCTAGAATAGTTAAGAAAACAAAGCTAAAGAGTTTCAGATGTGGGGACACTTAAAAATAACACTGAATTCTATGTTAAATTTAAAATTTTAAAGAAGAGACTCCTAAGAATAATGCTGACTGACAAAGATGTGATGGAATATGACAAATAGCACCTGACATTTTTAGGAGTATTTGAGTTTACACCCTGTAATACAAAATTCACAGCGAGGAATCAAGCCATTGAAATTTACACACATTTTACAATCTTTACAGCAGGTTCCCTAAAGAATGATTGATTTCTCTCCTGCATCAGAGTTCCTATTTTACTGCAAATGCTGGGAATGTTTTTATGTTTGTGTAACTGGAGGTTTCTTTCCTGCCCACAAGTTCCAAACAACCACTCTGAGGCTTAACATTAATTAAAAGCAGTTTGGCCTATTAGGTAAGGCTTAGTAATAAGTAGTCTGACAAGTTAACCCATTTCTATTATTGTATATTTTTCCATAAGGCTCATGACTTGTTTCTTCACATCTTGTTTCCCCAGCAGCTGCTAGTGCCTCTTTGACTTTGCCTTCTTTTCCCCTGTCTCCCTGCTTGGATTTCCCACTTAGCTATATTCTGTCCTGCCATAGGCCAAAGCAGGTTCTTTATTAACCAATGGTGATAAGACATATTCACAGCATATAGAAATGTATCCCACATCATCTCTCCTTTTCTGTGTAATTAAGAAGGATGGTTTTACCTGTGACATTATAAAATTATATAAAACAAAGCAGGTATCAAACAAGAAGAACAGTTATAATATTTAGTATATTTGTATCTGGCAAAAATAAAATACTCTATCTTCTATCCTATCTTTGTGAGTCTAAAGTTTCACATCTATATTATCTTTTATCATAACTAAGGAAAACTATATTTGTAACTATCTAGACTTCAACTCCATCAAAGACCCCAGAAAGATGTAATATTATCTATGTAACTGGAAAGTGCATTATAAGCAATTTCCAAAACTCTAGAAATGACAGAGTTATCTGTTTGCCTGAACATTCACCTAAAATTCTTCTGTAATGTTAGAGCATCCATCTTCAGCCTAGAGGCTTAGAGTATCTGGCAGATTTCTCAGTAAAACAGGAAATCTGAAGGACTCTCCTGTCTATTTTTGGCAAAATTCATCAGTTGCTTTCTTCTGTGTCCTGCAGAATGTCTAACAGACTCTTCCATGAAGCAGTAACCCTGAAGAACTGTCCCACCTTGTTTTGACAAGTTCAACAGTCATTTAACTTTGGGTCCTGTGTGGTCAGTGTATTTAGAATATTAGCAAGTAGTCAAGGAATGAGCAGCTTCTTCCCCAAATATCTAGCCTTGTCACATTGAAAGAAAGCTCTATAAGGACTGTCTTCAATGCCAGCCATCCTCTTGAAGCAATTGGTACCATCAGGAGCAGGCATCTCTCATTGTTGAGGAAAGTCTAAGTTCTTAAAACATTTTAAATAAAATATTCTGTAGGTCTTTGAAGTGTTTGAAGATTAGGTAAACCATTGGGAATATATCTCTGCATATCTACAAAACCTAACTAATTTGCCTGTAAATTTGACTATTAAAGATGACGATAAATTTACATTTCTTAACTGAACATTACATTTTTAATGAATGGCATAAAATAATTTCTTAAACAAGAGTAAAATTACACATATAGTATAATAAAATTGATTTTAAACTTGTTTCAATAAACAAAATCAATATCGATGCAAAGAATTTTGAGATTAATTGTTTCTTTTTGGATTAAAGCACATTTAATAATCTACCTTTTAGTCATCATTTCTATAGAATGTACCCCCCTTTTTTAGAAAGAGATTGACTATGACCATTAATCATTTATAACCAACCACCTTTAAATGAAAACAAACATTTATGAACAATATTTTGGGAATTTGGGTATAGTTTTCCATACTAGATCCTGCTGATTGTTGGCACTGGCAGTTATAGTTATATGGAGATCCTGAAAAGAATTTAGAATTATGGCTAAATCTTGGCTGTAGTAGTCTGTGAGGCTGCATTGTCTCAGCCAGTTGTCTTGAAGCTGTTTTGGATGTTGGATCACATGGTTATTGCTCCCATCAGAGACCTCTCAGGGAGTCTTACTTGATCAAACTGTACTAGCCTGGAAAGAATCCATAGCTTCTCTTCTTCCACAGAAACAAAAGTAGAACCTCTCTTCCAAAGCAACCTGTCCTTAGACCCAAAAGACACAATACCTTTATGCTTATTTAGCTTAGCAGCCCCCACAATCAAATATCTATCTGCAGTTAGCTCACAGTCAAAAATTCAAAGAAAACAATAGTACAAAGAATTCAAACTAACTGTGTATGTTCCATTTTATGTGGCCTATTATTTTTTTTATTATTCTACTTTCTAAGAGCCTTAGTTTATTATCCTTAAATTATTCATTTAATCTATGACTCTGTTTATCCTTTATCCTCAAGCCTATGTAGATTTACCAAATACACTGTGACCTGTTTAGAGGCTTTTTGATGGAATCCTTCTTTATTGTGTATCTGTAATCATTTTCTGACCTGGAGAGTTTTTAAAATTGTAAATAGGCATGGCTAGAACCAAAGCTGTTTGGCTGTTGGCTCTTTCCTGTTTGGCTTTCCAACATGATGGAGGTATGTTCACATCCAGCTCTAAGAACCTAGCTCACCATACTGTCTAATGATACAGTGTGTCCATGTGGGCATCCAGCAGCTTGTAACATGCTGCCCACAAATCCAATTCAAGGGCTCCATAGCAGTACTGCTTGAAAAGGTATCTCTACTGCCAACACAAACCAGGAAGCTGTCTCTTACAGGAGTCATGCATTTGTGTGCCACCAGCAAACAAAGTATATCTGAAAACATGTGGCTACAAAGAAGCCTCACTTGACTCCATTTTCCGTGGGTCTAGAATCATTGTTTTAAGCCTTTGTAGGTTTTATCTGAATGTACGTGACCCATGTTAGTGTCATTTGTAACTGTAGGTTTCTCTCCTTCCTTGTAGTTCCCTAATAATAACTCTGAGACTTAATATTAATTATAAACTGTTTGACCTCTTAAGTCAGGATTATTTTTAACTAGTTCTGACAACTGAAATTAATCCATTTCTATTATTCTATATTTTACCATGAGGTAGTGGCTTATTACCTCACATCTTCCTTCTTCAGCAGCTACTGGTGCCTCCTTGACTCTTCCTTTTTTCTCCCTTTCTCCCTGATTGGATTTCCTGCCTAGGTATATTCTGCCTGGCTATTGGACAAATGAGCTCCTTTATTAACAAAATGGAATAAGACATAATCACAGCATACAGAAGGGTATCCCACATCATGTTGGGATTATAAAAATATCTGTATATCAAATGAATGATATCACAGATTTATTATAATAAGATTATCAGATGTTTGTTCCTTTGTACTTGCATACATGTGGGAACGTCTAAAATATAATATAAATAGCATAACACAGCTATGTTTAAGTTTGTGATTTTGAGTGTCACTATGCCAGTGATGTATTTGATGATGTTGTAATGGTTATAAGAGACAATGAAAAGCCTTTGATGGTCTTTTCTGGCAGTGACCTCATAATTTATTTTAAAAACACTGCAGAATAATACTGCCCAGTTAGACAGGGTAGAGACTTAAATTTTGAGTCCTAGAAGCAACACCATCAGAGTTCAGAGATGAGATTTCCATGTTATCTTGTTTACGTACGAGAGCACAAAACAGGATAAGAACTGTGTGGCAGTTGAAAAGTAAAAAAAAAGAAATGAATTTAGGGGAAGCCCCGACCTAAAGCAAGGTACGTGGTTTATTCCCACAGAAACAAGAAACCTTAGATAATTCTTGTCTTTAATGAGAGTTAACCAAAGAGCCAAAAACATACAGGAATACACATCTTTTGTTTAAATAGCTTTGCAAAAAGGAAGACAATTACCAATTTCTAACCAAGTTTCGATACCAAATATTAGAGCTTCTTTTACTAGACATGTCACAGAAGGGAGAAATGGTTTGTTTTGCTACATAATATCTTCTTTCATGCATGACACTGTCATAGAGTGAAATGGTTCATTCTTAGAGCATTGAGTAAGGGCACAGACATGAACTTTTCATGAAGAGTTTTAATTTTAAATCCATACATAAGATAACTAAGAGAAATTAATACATAAGAAAGCAAGAATCTGAAAGAAAGCTAGTTGAGATATGTGGGATCGTTTGCAGTGGTTCTCAACCTGCTGTTTTGGATTCCTTTGGCAAACCTTTGTCTCAAAAAATATTTACATTGCAATTCATAACAGTAGCAAAATTAAAGATATGAAGTAGCAACAAAAATAGTTTTATGGCTAGGGGTCAGCACAACATGAGGAACTGTATTAAAGGGTTGCAGCATTAGGAAGGTTGAAAACCACTGGATAGACAGAGGAAGGAAAGGATAGTAATTATATTACAATTTCAAAATAAATAAATAATAGATAAAAAGATTAAGGGAATAAAGCTATAAGAAAGGATGTTTTAAAAGAAGTAGTGGAGCCATTGAGATGACTTTGTTACGAACACTTGCTGTTCTTCCAAAGGACCCCATTTAGTTACTAATAACTGAGATTCACAGCTGCCTGTAATTCCTACTCCTGAGGATATGATGCATTCTTTTGACCTTTGAGGATACACACATATACATGTAAATATAAGTGACCAGAAACAAATGCACATTAATCAATAATAAAAATTCTCTTTAAAAAGTGAAGCAAATATTAATATCTAAATTTTTTTTCAATAGGAAAGATTAATTTATTTACTATAGGGTCTAGAAATGCTTCAGTCATGGAGACTATTTTTGAGTCATTAATTTAATAATCATTGTTTTAGAAACAGAAGCTGAGGCATTAGAATGACATTCAGTTTCTTACTTTACTGATAATTTGACTAAGTTAAACTAACAAAGCATGGAGACTTTGCCTAAAGGATATGTTTTAAACATTTATCTTACCCTCTATAGGCCACATATTAATTTCTGTGCTCTAACTGAAATATGGAAGTATACGATTAACTTCTACTCATAGCATTGCCGAGTCATTTTGTAACCATGAATGGTGAAGGTCCCTAATGAAATATGTATATTTTCACAAACTTACATTCAAAGTTTATGTCCATGCACAAAGTAATTTTAAAATGGGAAATGTACACATTATACATTAAATGATTTTATTATATTTTTAGCCATATTTTTACTGTATGTACCTTAACTATCTTTCTATGTTAGCACAAATGGATCTACTTTTACTTGTAGGATGTTTTTCTTTTCTTCTCCTGTAAATTGGATAGGCAGTTATAAGTGCGCGTGTCCTGAGAGTGAATGAAGCTTGCTTTTCAGCCCTTATAGTCTGTCATGAGCCAGACCATTTGATTTGTCCAAGAAGATGCTGGTGAGTATTATAACTGTGTCCTGGAATGTGATTTGTGTTAGGACTTAATCCAATATGTTACTGTCTTTGTCGTGATATCAATAACCACCAGCCTCCTCTTGTCTCCAAGTGACATTCGGGGAACCGATCTATATCTACACTGTGGCCCACAATATACACACATATCTCAATATGAACCTATTTATTGATGCAGAGAAATAGACCCATGAGAGATAAATGCTTGTTTTGTATTTCACATGAAGATAGTGTATTGCCAATGTAATAATAGCTAACAATATTTACCATTTAACCTATATGTACAGTATTTATGATTAGAAATAAATGTCCCCCCGATGTCCCCTATATCTTCCTATTTAGCTCATAGGATTTTGTGAAGTCTATCGATGAGAATTATTACTTCATCAAAGGGTTCATTAATTCGGGAATTATAGCTGAATTGGTGCAAATTATACATGACTGGTTCATTATACATGAATAGTTAATAAATGTGACATATCTGATATAATTATAATGTCAATATACTTCAGAGTTCTAGAGTATCTTTTGATGGGATATTTGTTATTGCCATTTTTCTAATTTTAGATTAGTCATTTAGGGAAATTATTTGGAACAATTTAGATATTCTCTGAAATTGCTTTATATATTGATTATTTTTCCATAGAACCTGCTTACCTGTTTAGAATGTTTGTTTATTCAGATCTTGGAATAACAAATGAAATTCCCTAAATGCCAAGACAGTTGTAGTTGAGCCAGAGAAAATTTTAATATTCATTATTAAGTATGAAAACAGATTTTTAAACAGAAAATAAAATACAAAAGAAATACATCATGAGTAGAGGTGAAAAAATATGGGAAGATGGACTACAGAAAGCTGAAAAATGACATTAACTGCCCACAATAGTTGGGAAAAAAAGAATTTAACTGAGTTTCCTCAGTTACAATTTTATCGCTTCGATATTATTTGAATACCAAATTAATGTGTTTACTCATTGAGGAATGTGCCAGCTCCACTGATCACACAAAGTGAAGCATATGATTGGTTTCAACATTAGGGAATGAATGCTGTATGAATATAATGATTTCAGATTGTCTAGCAAATTGATGGATCTTGCTCATAAACTTGTAGTTAGATATGTGATTGCATATATGGCTTGTTTTTAAGCATGGAATTAAATTATCTCCACATTTTTCTAATTGTGCTTTCAAAATGAAGGCCCACTGGGTAAACAAGCACTGGATTCGCTACCTGCAGTATATTATAAATCGCTATTAAATAAGTAGTAAGGTTATTCTGTAAAACTTCATAGAAAACTCACTTTAGAATGCTAGAACTAGAACAGATATTTCCTGAGCCTTTTCTCTGTTTACATGCCTTCACATTTTATTTTATTTATTTATGACTTTTGTGATTATCCATATGTGCAACGGTAAGACTTACCTTTTCCAAAGAACAGGCAGAATCTTGGTTTAATTCATACTATTCTCTGTTTTCCAACTTTCATCAGAACTCTGGATTTATTTGTTGAGCAGAAATTCTTCTATGCCTTGAATATTTGTGGGACCTGGAGAGTTTGAGTCAGGTCTGTGTCTAGAGAGGACTGGCATAGGGATGATTATCCAAAGCATTTTCTGCTCTGCTCAGAAAAGTGCATATCTTGTGGTTAGAAATACATTTGCTGATAGTTATTCAGACAATAGTATTACAGCTAGGCAGCAGATGGCTGTGCCCATCCTTTGTCCCTCTCCAATGGCAAGAGAAAATGTACATAGGGAAGAAGCCAACACAAGATCTGGATTCTGTTGCTCACCCTAAGAGAAACTATCTTCATTTGAAACAGATTTTAAGAGGGTTTACACCTAATGTTTCTACTGAAGACAAAGAACATTTTGCTATACTACTTTACAGTTATGGAAGCTTATATACATCATTGAAGCAAACATAGCTTTTGAGTTGGCTACATTTGTAGTGAGATGTTTTTAATTTGTGAGATCTTATGATTAAATTCGAATTTAAAAAGACAAGTAACAAAGGCATGCATCCTTGAGTTGATCCATATCGCTAATAAGAGGAGAAACTTCTAACAAGACATTTATCAGAGTGAACTAGGGTAATCAACAAGTCAGAATTCTCCTAGAATCAGAGACATTCTTGGAGACTTATAACACTGAGCATCTACAAAAACTGAATCAATGCAACCACTGGTACTCCAAGGCTTTTCCAAAAAGAATTGCATAATCAAAGTTTATTGGTAAAGGTTCCTAGATGGGTTTGATAAAATAGAAGACAATCTAGAAATATTAACAAGGGAAGATATCATCAGGCAGAACCTGGATAAGGTTATGCATACATCCTTGTGGATTGGGAGTTTGCTCACACGACTCTTTTGCAGGAGAAACCCTGGAGCTTTCATAGAACATGTGTATAGAGTTCCCTGAAGGAGTACAGAGAGTCACTGCATAGACACAATGAGACAGGAGTAACAATTAGCCCTAAAGCAGGGGGATAGATATTCAAAATTAATAAATCAAAAGGTACAAATAAAGAAATAAAAGATGTTCTTATTTAACAGACAGACTGAAAGTCAGACAGATATGACAGGAAAAAAAGAGGAAAGAGATAAAAGTGAGAGGAACAAGGAGTGGGGTAATATAGATACATTGTTACTAAAAGCTTGCAAGTGGCCTTGAAATGTAGAGACATAATTAACATCCACCACTAGATTATGTCACCATTCTGTCTTCGGCGAATTAGGAGATAAAGTAAGTACCTGAGATTATGCCAAAACAAATTGATTGTTTATTTACTTACTTACTAATTTATTTATATGTATGTATGTATGTGTGCATGTTTGTGTGTACGAGGTGTATTTGCATGTGTGTGTAGACCAAGGTATGTCTATGAAGGTCTGAGGACAACGTGGAGTCAGTTATCGCCCTCTAGTTCGTGGGTTATGGAGATTGAACACTTGTCCTCCGGCTTGGCAGCAGGAGCCTTTGCTCATGGAGCCAACTCACCAGCACCCAAACAGATTGTTTCTGAAGGTTACTCAATCGGGGGGGAAAAAAAGCATCGTAAAAGAGTGCCATAGCTCCAGCACTCTAAACGTTGACAAGCATTTTGCGGAAACCTGCAAGTTGGCTCCGCTAATTTCACAGAATTGCAGAGAAATACACACAACAGTAGGATGCAGTCAGTTTCAGACCCCAAACAGACATCTACGAGCGTTAAAGGGCTGAACAATCTGTAGTAACAGATGTATTTGCATATTTGTCCTGTGTTTTATTTCACCACATATGGCTTTGTATTAGCACTGAGCATGAGTGCTGTTCTGCTGCTCCTGTGGCTGCAGTCAAGGCAGAAAATGCCATTTGTACACATGTTCCCACCCAGGTGCTCCAATTATATCTGACTCTGTCTATTTTCCTACGACATTTTGTTAGAACATTAGGTCACCAGAGGCATTGAACAGCACAGAAAAAGATTTTCATCAATTCTCCTTGACAGACTGACTCCCATAGAATGTATGGAACCGTACACCGTCTATATTCGATATTTTATTAAAAGATTTCAGAATAGGAAAAACCCTGTGTAGACGCACACAGTTGGCCACATCCTCCAGGGTTTCTGCTTCTTGCAAAACCGGTTCAATTCCACACTGTCCCCCAGGCTTGCTCTTGGCCGCCACATTTCACTCGGAGAGAAAACTGAAAGCAAAAACTGGGGCCAACAACCACTGGCTTGGCCTCAGCAAATGTCAGTTATTGAATTCAGAAACTGCGAACAAATGGTTCTGCTTTCACAAAGCGGGTAGTAAGGGATTAAAAATGGACAAAATGAATTTCATAGGTCAACACAGGGCAAATTATCATGCTGCACAATATAATGGAATTTTGTACTTGTCCAGCCTTGTTTGATAGGTTCTAGTTGAACATAAGAGTGCAGTATAGCCCTATATCCTTGGCCTATTGGGACTTGAAATCATATCCCTTTCTGTTGTCAAATTAGAACCTTTAATGAGGCAAGTCCTAAAAAGGGTCTCTTTGAACGTGCTCTTCCACTGATTAATAAAATGCTGTAAATCAACACGAACAAATCAAAACAGTAAGTAGTCTTACCCCTTCCTGCCTTGTCACAGCGAAGAAGAGGGTCTGAGAGTCTGTAGACATCAACACATGTGAAACTTACATAAGTCGCATTAATGAAACCATTTAATCTGGAAAAGACTAAGTCCAAACTCTGCTGCTCTAGGAGAATGGGATGCAGAATATTTTGCAAGCAGCTCGTCTGACTCCTCTCTTACCCCATCCTCTGCTACTAACGATCAAAAACACACTCAAGTTGCATCCACTTGAACTGACCAATTTATTTCAAATTTCTCAGCGATAGATTTTTAAATTATCTCTATTGAATGCTAGAATTGGTGCTATAAAAGGCTCTAGATATCACTCGGTGGAAATATTGTATTGTCAAGTGGGGAACCAATTATGACATAATTTTATAAAGTACCTCCCATATCTCTCAGGCTTTTAGACTAATAAGTAGTAAATTATGCTACTTCTGTGGTTGAAATACTTATAATTGACTCAAAAACAAGAAATGTTTTATGAGTGAGTATTTCTACCCATGCAACATGAGTCATTCAAAGACAAAATTTACAAGAATTAATGACAAAAGATATTTGTCTGTAATTGTCACAGTATAAAAATCTTTTTTGATACATTTACTTAGTACCATATTTCATATTTTTCATCTTGGACAAAATTTGTTTTAACAAGCAAATGTCACATCAAACATTCAGATTTTTATTATTTTATATGCTTGTAAATATGGAAGATATAAAATATAAAACGCACTAGTCAGAGACAATTCCAGAGTAATTATTTTATATGTTTATTTGATAATAAAGAATAGATGTACACATTCTGCAGTTATAAAGATTGAATGGGTGTGTTTTATTTTATTTTAATGCCAGTATACTCACAAATGTATATATATGCATGTAACCTAAAATTCCACAAATATCAGAAAAATATAAAGTATGCATTACATTTTTTCTAACAATGAAATAATATGACCATAGGTACTGATCAAAATGTAATGTAAAAATAACTTAGTCTGATGTTCTTATGTTATTTCTTTTTATTTAAAGGGTAGTAATATATGTAGGCTTAGAAGAAAAAATAAAAACAATACAATCCTTAAAATAAAAAAGATAGAAAGGGTGGCAAGAAATATTTGTATCTGAGTAGTTTTGGGAAAATAACAAGCAAATTTGGAAAGATTCCAATGAACTGAGCAATTGGTGCTGATAAAATTTAATGAGTTTTGTAATAGCTTATAAATAATAGGTAAAAGAATCATGTTTTATTCACCCTTCCTCCATCTCAACCCAACGAGAGGGTGCCTGATTTGGCCTTGTCCCATAGTCACACTGATGAATGTCTTGCATATCACCATAGAACCTTGGTCCAGCGATGGATGGAGATAGAGACAGAGACCCTCATCAGAGCACTGGACTAAGCTCCCAAGGTCCAGTTGAAGAGCAGAAGGAGGGAGAACATGAGCAATGAAGTCAGGGGTTGGTCCACCCACTGAGACAGTGTTCCTGATCTAATGGGAGCTCACCAAATCCAGCTGGACTCGGACTGAACGAGCATATGATCAAACTGAACTCTCTGAATGTGGCTGACAACGGGGGCTGACTGAGAAGCCATTGATAATGGCACCAGGACTTGATTCTACTGCATGTACCGGCTTTTTGGGACCCTAATCTATTTGGATGCACACCTTCCTACGCCTGGATGGAGGGGGAGGGCCTTGGACTTCCCTCAGGGCAGGTTACCCTGCCTTCTCTTAAGACTGGAGGGGGAGGGAGGAGGTTGAGTGGGGGAGCAGGAGGGGAATGGGAGGAGGGAGGAAGTGGAAATTTTTGAATGGAAAAATAAAAAAACAGTGAAAAAAGAATCATTTTTTAAAAACTGTGTTTTGATAAGATGTGAAAACTGTTGCAATATTAACATGTATGTACGTATGTTACTAGCATGTATGTATGTTATGAGGAAAGGCAAATACAGACACAGTAAGTATAGCTCTGTTTTGAATGGTGTGTGACTTCCCCAAACTTAAAATGAAAAAAAAGCTGAAGCAAACAGATGTGCCTGCTTATATGTCAGATTAAGCTGTATGTGTATTTAAGTATTATCAACAGTGTCTGTTCTCTTAGGACTATTTTATAATGTATTTTATAATTTTAATTTAGCTATCCATGAAGTATACTACCCTCATGACTATAAATATTTAGCCTCTAGTTTTCATAACTTCATATATATTTCCAGGCATATTTTTGTAAACACGTTAAAATTCAAGCTATTTATTCAAGCAATTGCATAAAATGTTAAATAAAAAGATATATTTTAATCTTTATATCTATGTAAATGCACGGGTATATTTAGGGTCCTAGGAAGGCCAGAAGTGAGTGTTGTATCTCCAGGATCTGAAGCCACTACATACTGTAAGCAGTACCCATCGTTTGTGCTGGAACCCAAATCTGGGTCCTCTAGTGTTGCAGCAAACTCTTTTCAGGCCCTAAAGATACTAATTTATTAACTCAGGGTACCACTTCAATTCTTTGACATTCCAAGTTAAAACATTTTCTTCATTTGTAAAGTATTACCATTTGAGCATAGCATCCAACAGATATGCTACTTTTGTAAAACATGTGAAAATTTCCACTTGCTATCCATAAGATTATAGTACAGTTTGAAGTTGATTGCTCTACATTTTCATGCCATAAGCCTGATCCGGCATTGTACTCAGGAAAACTGTGAGTGGTTGGGACTTAAACAGCTCATTGTGCTTTCAAATCAACAGTAATAGGCATGACAGATAGTCCATATTTTCAGTCATCAACACTTCCACCCTGGTAATTTTAAAGCTCTGTGTATAACTTTAGCAAAATCTATCTAGCTGTTTTGGGTGCTGTTGCTGAAATTAACACATTCTAGAGTCATTTAGGAAGAGTGTCAAGGATAAATTATTTAGATCAAGATGAACTGTGTGCATGTCCTGGAGGACCTTGTCCTTTATTTGCAGATATCAGTATACCTTCCCTGTTGTTGAAGGTATCATTCCTCAATCAGGAGTTTCCTAAAAAGCATAAAAGAAGACAAAGATGAAATAAAACAAGCAAGCTCCTAAGGATATGTGTGTCCTTGTGTGTGCATGTGTATGTGTGGTGTGTACATATGTGTGCACATTTGCATGTCAATCTCTTTGTGTGTTCGTATATTGCGTGTGTACTTGCATGTGTGTTTTCCTCTTTGTCTTTGACAGTTTGTGTGGGGAGAGTATATGCTTGAGTTCCTGAGAAGGAATGACTGTAAGCGGGAATCAGAAGGAAAATAAAACTTTTCATCAAATATGTGTCACAATGCCATAAATAAAATTATCATTTCTTAATTATCTGCTTAGAATTCAAGGAGATGCATAGACAAAAAGAGAAGGGAACCATCTTCACATAGACTGGTGATGAAAATGGCTAGTGGAATGAAGGCTGCATAAGGATATCATGGAATAATGACATTAAGATATCTCCCCACTTAACAAATTCAAGCTGCTTGACACAACCGTGAGATCCAACTAAAAACGTACTTAAAACAAATGCATTTAAATGAACCAACATAGAAACATTAAGAAATTACTAGGTGACTAAACAGGATTAAAAGATATTTCTCAAACAGTCTAATTGGCCAGGCACAATTTTGAGAAACGTGATGAAAACGATAAAAGAAGGTGAGCATCCAAACACACTCGGCTCCCACACAGCCAGTACACGAAGTAGAATCAAAACCCAGATCCATTGTCCT
>LOJH01003608.1:28487-42099 GCA_001685095.1 Ellobius talpinus | reverse complement strand
CAGAGATCTGCCTGCCTCTGCCTCCCTGAGTGCTGGGATTAAAGACATGCACCACCATTTTCCATCTAAATTTCTTTCTTTTTAAGTCCTAGTAACTTTCCATGGTGTGTTTATCTGTCGTCTTTCTCTCTCTCTCCACCCACACCACATTGCTCACCTGTTCATTTCTGGATCTATTAATGAGCCCCTGAGTAGCCCCCGCTTTTGTCTGCTGTGAGTCATGCTGCCATGAGCACAGGTGTATACGTATCTTCAGGACCCAGCTTTCAATTGCTTTGGTTGTTTCCACAAGTGTGGAATGGTTCCTACAAGTATTAGTTACCCTACTGTTGCTGTGAGGAAACACCATGACCAACAGCAACTTAGAGAAGATTAGAAGAAAGAGTTTATTTTGTCCTGTGGCTCCAGAAGGAGAGTGCTTAATGCTGGGGGGGGCACATGGCAGCAGGGGGGTATGGTGGCAGAGCAGGAGGCTGACTGATCACATCTCAACCACACACAGGAAGCAGAAGGACAACTTGAAGTGGGGCAAGGCTATAAACTCTCAGAGCTGGCCCCCAGTGACTTGTTTCCTCCAGGAGGTTCCACCTCCTAAAGATCCCATAATCTCCCAAACAATGCCACCAAACACATGACCTAAAGCATTCTCTCTTCTTTTAGACAGGGTCTCTCTATTGCTGTGGCTGGCTTGAACTCACTGTGTAGACCAGGTTGGCATCAAATTCACAGAGATGCACCTGCTTCTCCCTCCCGAGTGTTGGATTCAAAGGTGTGTGCTACTGTAGCCAGCCTCGAATGCATTTTTATGAAGACACCACCCCTACCTAGGCAAAACTCAAGTTTCCTAAGGATCAGGGACAATAGATGCTGAGGCACAACCCCTTCTCTAGCTAGAAAAGGGCTTGCACTTGCCCAGGGGAACCTTTGCTTCTGGTGATTACAAGACTCATCCTAAATGTGAACCATCTGCCTGTAGTAAGTCAGAAACCCCACCCCCCAATCCCCAGCCTGGAGACTGGCTAGATTTGCTCCACTGAACAAAGGGGATCACGGCACAGGTAGCAAGTAGGGGAGCTATCCTCTGTTCATATGAAGCCTACTGCTCTTAACCTCGGGGGGGTTTGGAAGCCATAGCAAGGGTGTCACACATAGATGAAGACCATACACCGGGAGGAGATGCGGACCCATGCAGCCATCTCCCACTGTCCCAGTTAAAAGGAACTCGTCCCTGCCATTCCTCCACACAACCTGCAGGGGCCGAGCTGTTACAGAGCAAAGCATCGCTTGGGAGCTATTGGGCAAAGGTTAAAATCCATCTTCTTTAACTACCTGGCGCTGTGACCTGGGGTGTGTTCCTTAGCTTCAGGGTCCACAAGGCCAGCGACCATCCCGACCATCCCGTTGAATTCTTGTGTCCTGATGCACAAGAGCTGTAGAGAGTCAGGCATGGGGTCTACTTCAGGACCTCCACAGGGGCGCTATTTCCTTCTTCAGCATTTTCTCTATTACCGGCTTCGCACATGCCCTCCCCCCAGAGTTCTTGCCTCTCAAGGCGGTGGAGTAGACCTTGGGGGCCGTTCTTATCAATAGTGGATTCGCTCTTCATTATTTCTGATGGGATCCTGGCTCTGTAGATTCCACTCAGACACACCCTTCCCAGGATTCCCCATTCAAAGCGTGGTTGTGGGTCGGGGTTGGGTGTAGTGTTGAATTGAACCTCTCTTTACCGTATCTCGTTCTGTACTCTCTGCTCCGTGGTCTCTTGGGATTCTAGACCCTTCCTGGTGAAGGTCAGATAGCCTAGGTGGGTACCCCGAGGACCCCTCCGCTGTTTGGCTTCTGTTAAGACTGTGGTACAATCTGTTACTTAACTGTGGAGGACTTTGGAGTATGTTAATAGCAATTTGTGATAGATGCCTTTGGCGCCCACACATTCAAGAACACCCACACTCACAGAAAAGAAAAAGAAAAAGAAGGTGGGGGAGGGGAGCTACTTTAATGGGAGATAACATAGCCGTGTGCAATTTGGCTATTCATTGTATCTCTGGCATTTTATGTACTACATTAGCGGAGGCAATTTCATGCATATGGATATAATGCATTAAGTGGAGGCATTTAAATATAGTGAAACTAATTTTATGATGATTAGTTGAAGGAAAACATTGCATTCGTATCATCTATATAGAAGCCAATTTGCATGAAAATGCCCAAAGTTGCTATGCCAACATTTTCTGTGCCGCTGGTCGGGGTCGTCTCCCAGTCAAGACTTTGTATTAAAAATCGGTCTCCGGTGCCCATGTCTTTTAATTCATTGCAAGCTGTAGGCCATTTGCTCACAAAGCGCTCGCAGTAAAACAAATGAATAGCTAAAATACTCATTTGCATGATTCCCATTTGAAAACGATTCCCCTGAAATTAAAAAAGCGTGTTACTCGGTTGTGAAGATGGATGGGCCAGCGAGGCGGGCAATTAATATTTCCGGCGTTCTCTTTAAAGCCCTCCCAAGACTGAGAGCAGCACATGCCAGACAAATTGGGCCCCACAACAGTTTTGGGGCCTCAGCGGCGGCAGCTTGCCCACACTGTCTCTCCTTTATGGTCTCACTTACATTATGCAGTAATTAAAACTATTTACCATTCGTACTTATCTGCCATCTGCCACTGGAAGGTTCCTCTTTTTTTAGAAAGCCTTCCATTTTTTTAAATTTAAACATATATATGTACATATATATTAAATTTATACAATATATTTTGATCATGTTTCAGCTCCTCCCAGATTCTCCCCACATTCATACCCATCAAGTACATGGGCTTTCTGTCTCTCTTTCAAAGCAAAACAAAACACTCACAAACAAACAAGCAACAAACAAATAAAGAGCCGGATAAAGAAGGGCTTGGAATCGCCTGCCAGAGGAAGCTCCAGGGTCCTTCCTCCATGCCTGACTTGCCTCCTTGACTGTGGTGAGATGGGAGAGGTGGGGATGGGTGTGGTGTGCAGAGTTCCTGAGAATTTGTGTTAGAACACAGCTTCCTTCATCTTTTGGGGGGTCTTGGCTTAGCTCTGGGGGTGATCTGTATGTGCAGGGGGAAGTCTAGGCCTGGATCTTCTCACAAAGGAACTAAAATGTGAGCAGGAGCTTTGGCCATGTGGCAGAGCCGCTAACTACAGCTGTATTAGTGTTCATTGTACAAGCATGGTTAATCCAGGGATCCATGAGGTTCAGGCCTCGTCTTGCTGGGAACCATCCAGCACTCTGAGGACCTGTGGTCTGGGTTGTCCCCAGAAGGGTATGACCTAACTTCCACAGAGGCACACTATGACCAGGCAGGAAGTTTTGGGTGAGGGAAGCCATTTTGAAAACTGCTAAGCTAGGGCCCTTTTCTCTATGGCAGTTAAGGCCTCCAGACTGGTTCTTCTGAGAATCTGGTCCTGGGGTGCTTAGGGCTCTGCAGCAGGCTAGCCTTCATGGATATTTCTACTATCTGGGCCCATCCTGTAAAGCTAGTCCCCATGAGGTACTCACTCCCGGAACAAAGGGTGTGTGGCCAGAGGCTGCAGATACCACAGGCTGCAGATACTGTAGGCTGCAGGCTCTGGGAGGGTTGGGCATCCATCTAGAATGCATTCCGAGCCAGGCATGGTGGCACACACATGCAATTCCAGCACTCAGAACCCTGAGGCAGGGGGATTGGTATTTTGAGGACAGCTTTAGTTATATAGTATGTTTGAGATCAGCCTGGGCCATATGAAACTCTCTCTCTCTCTCTTTCTCTCTCTCTCTCTCAAATAGACAGACAAACAACAGTCCTTACAAAAAAAATCAGAACAAAATAATGTTGCTTTTCAGAGCCCAACATTAGACCACAGTATATGGCCCCAACTACTGTTAAATCTTTGGTGATACTCTCATCAGGAGTCTGCCACCAGCCTTGGACTTCTGTGCTTCCTCCAGTAGACTCTCAATATCTGTCTCCCACGTGAGGTGGCCATTCCCATAGCCGTGGGGTTTGAATTTGCCTAGCAATGCACCCTATGTTCCAAGCTCCATGCCTCTCAGGCGTCTCAGGGCAATACTCACCATCCTGTGCAAGCTTGGGTCGAGGTCACCCCATCTGCCTTCTTCCCTTCCTCTCTGCTTCTCCTGTGCCTAGGTGAGGGGAGGTCATTCACCAGGGATACTACTATTCCCCATACTCAGCTAATGGATATGAGCTGGAGATGGTGCCCAGGGCAAATGTCAGGCCCTCTGAAACCAGGCTGCCCTGGGACCTTGTGACCTTTAGCAGATCAGATAGAATAAATGGCCATAGGTAATGACGTGGCAGTGCTCTTCTGACGAGACTGGCATGGGTCTCCATAAGGAGAGCTGAGTCACGTCAAGGGCTTCATTCAGCCTGGCCTTGACTGTCACAGTGAATCCCATGCTGTCATTACTTAAGATGTAATAGTTGCTAGGCAAGGTAGCATAAACCTGTATGTAAGATCCCAACAACCGAAAGGTGGAAGCAGGAGGATTGGGAGTTCAAGCCCAGCCTGGGTTTTATAGTAAAACATTATTATTATTATTGTTATTATTATTATTGTTGTTATTATTATTATTATTATTATAATAAAAAAGGCTGACAAGATAGTTCAGCAGGTGAAGGTGTTTGTTGCCAAGCCTGAAGACCTGAGTTCAATCCCTGGAACTCACGTCATGGAAGAGGACTGACTCTCACGAGTTGTCCTCTGATCTCCACATGTGCACTGTACACACGCATGCCCAAACACACAGAAACACAAAACAAATGAAAGTGTAATTTTTTAAAAAGAGTGATGACATGTGGGAGTCATGCATTCCCAACGACACCAAGAGCTAGCTCCCTTCCTCCAGGCACCAAGAGCCCCCTGCTGGCCAGATCAACCAGAAGCTCCCCTTCCAATACAGGACAGTGTGGATCACAGACTTAACAATGGGCACAGAGCCCCTTGGGGGAAAGCAAGGATAGGAACAATGAGTCAGGAAAACTCAGCAAATAACATCACAGTGTGTTTTCTGCACAGACCTGGGGTCCTGTGGACAGGCCAGGGAGCCAGAGGGGCCGGAGTGCCGCAAGTCTGCTGACCTGAGGGGCTGCCACCCTGGGTGAGAATCTCCTAAGTCAGTTCTTGTCATGCGGCTGGCAGCTAGTGAGGACGCCAGGACACGGGATTTCTGTGCCCTTGTGTCTTCTCAGAGCAGGTGTGCATAGCCCTGGAGCAGATGGAAGCCATCTGCACGTAGAAGAGCTCCCCAGGTTCAAGGTGACAGTTTCTTTCCGCTTGTCTGCCAGCACAGTCTAGCTCTGCATTCTGGAGTTAGATACTGAGAATTCAATGTTGCCTTGAAGAGGAAGGGGACCGTCATACCCGCCATAGTGACACTGTGAAGCTACTGTCCCAGTAAGTTCCCTTATCCACCACAATGAGTCTCATGGTCTTCCATCACCTGAAGGGCTTAGGAGATTAGGGTTGAGCAGAGGATGTGGCTCAGTTGACAGAGTACTTGCCTAGCATGCGTGAAGCCCTGGGTTTGATCTCCAGTACTACATAAACTGGACATGGGATCACACACCTGTAATCACAGCTTCTGGAGGGGGAGGCGGGAGGATCAGAAGTTCAAGATTATCTATAGTGATATTTTATTTGTGTTTTAATAAATAAAGCTTGCCTGAAGATCAGAGTGCAAAGCTAGCCACACTAGTCAGCCATACAGGCCAGGCAGTGGTGGCACACACCTTTAATCCCAGCAGCCACACTAGTTAGTCACAGAGGCTGGGTGGTGGTGGTACACGCCTTTAATCCCATTACTAGAGAGGAATATAAAATGGGAGGAAACAGCTCAGGGTCTCAGTCTGCAGTCATGCTGAGGACAGGATCACCCAGCCTTGGAAGAGGAAAGATCTCTCTGGTGGTTGGCTGCTTTGCTTTTCTGATCTTCAGCTAGAACCCCAGTATCTGTCTCTGGGTTTTCATTTATTATCCGCAGCTACAAATGAACTTGTCTACTTCAGACCTTGCGGCCAAACACACAGACCAGAGTTGAGCTCATCTGGACCCCAGTGCTCTTTCTGCATCCCTGTGGTCTCGCAAGTTCTTGCCATGCCATGCCACGCCTCCATCTCTTCCTTTCTACCCGACACCTGCTGCAGCTCCCCAACCCATAGTGCCTTTCGATTGATCCATCACAGGCAGCTCAGCCTGTACCTCCTGGCAGATCATTGCAACAGCCTTCTGCAGCTTTGTTATTGAAATGTGAGAACAAGAGAAGCAAATGTCCCTCCTCACTGAGAAGACATTGGTAAAAGGGAACCAGGAGGCAGGAAATTCACAATCCGTCCGCGGGAGCTTCACCCGCTTCCAGTTTGGAGGAAAAGAAGAGAGAGGCTGGGGAAAGCCCACTACTCACTTAGCAACTACCAGTGAGATTCAGGGCAGGACCAAAAATAGAAGCCTTCCCAGGAAAGTATCGTGTTTCACAGCGCCAAACCAAAAAGGAAAGAAAAAAAAATTAACATAGGGAAGTCATCTAAAGCAGGAAAAATATTTGTATGTAGAAGAAAATATTTTAGGCAGGAGTTGAATGCCAAATGATTTTGGGTCTCTGTAGGGAGTAATGAGGCATAGACACACAATGCTGTATGCATGTGATATTATCCGCGGCTGCCTCGGAAAGCTCTTAAATCACGCAGATGCAGTTAGGGACCATTGTACAAAATAAACATCCCACTTGGTGTCCTGCCTGCCCCTAAGTTCCCTGATCTAGAGCGGCACTGGCAGATTTTTACAGCCCCGTAAATTAACATGGTGCTGATTTGATTGAGCTAAATTAATAAGACTTGTGCTTTGTTGCAAAATAACTATTACAGTATGTTGTGGGGACGCGCTGCCGATAAGGAAATTGCTGCCTTTAACAATCCCACTGAAGTTTCATGGAGGATTTCAAAACCGATTTTAATTAAAACAAAAGCCGATGTGTGGTAATAATGTGGATGTTAAGGAGAGAAAATGTGAAATGCCTTTTTAAATCCATTTTAATATGTCTTAAGGACTGGATGATGGATGGACTAAGAGCCTGAGGCTGACGCTGAGCTGGGAGGCTGCCTGGGCGACTGGCTCTAGTGACTTCAGCACCCGGCTCACCCGCAGGGCCAGTGCCATGGCTCAGTTTCTGGACTGGGGTGGCCTCCCAAAGTGGAGCTGCAGGGGGATAGCCCTTTTTACAGTCCTGATGGTCTTGGCACCTGGTTTTCCTGGCTTCACGGGGCTCTGCCACAGGCCATTGGGGCCATAGTCCTCTGGAGGCCCTATCTTCAGACCAGGCTTTCCAGAACTTTCTTAAGGCATCCCTGCGACCCCAGTGGCACAGGATTTGAAATAAGAAGCCAATAGCACACGGAAGTAGGAGAAAGGCTGTGTCCAGAAGCAGAGGGGTCAGTGTAGAAAGCCTATTGGGAGCAGCAGAGGCCTGACTGGCTCCACTGTGAAGATGGCACCAAGACCTTGTCAAGGCCAAAGCCGTTGTGTGTCCCGAGTGAGAAGAGGCACATTTATGAGACCTACTCTAAATCTCAAGCCCCTGTGACATCAGTGTCCTCAGGTGTAAGATGAGAACAATGATGGAATTTACTTCACAGCTGGCATGAGGGTTAAACAAGGTCAGTGCTGGCGTATGGAAGCCTGAAGTTGGTAGTCCTTGATATAAAGGAAGCAACTGTGGTACACATTACTTCCCACTGTTTCTCGCTTTATAACTAAGGGAGAATCTCACCAATGACATCTTGTATTACCCTTATACTGTCTTTATTTTATTGTTTCTTTCTTTAAAGGAATTGAATTGTAGCCCAGCAGTGGTAGTGCGCTCCTTTAATCCTAGCACTTGAGAGGAACAGGTGGGCGAGGTGGGCGAATCTCTGTGAGTTCAAGGCCAGGCTGGCCTGTAGAGTGAGTTCCAAGATAGTCAGGGCTATACAGTGAAACCCCGTCTCAAAAAGCAAAAATCAAAACAACAACAACAACAATAAAAAACGAAAGAAAACATAAAAGCAAAGAAGAGAAAGAAAGAGAAGAATCGTAACCCATTCTTACACTCAGCCCTCAGCGTGGAAAGCCTCGCCCATGTCCATTACCTCGTGGGAACCTTTCCAAGTCTTTTCTCATTGGGAATGCTTCCAAATCTTGTCTCATTGCCCATCCTGCCTGCCTCTGGAGGAGGGCAGCAGTGTGTCTGATTCACATGTGGGGGACTAGAGTCAGAACAGTGAATGTGCCTCCCCTTGGCTTCTCTGTGCAAGCCCTGTCACAGAGTGCATGAAGGCTCAGCGTCTCCTGCACCTCTCTCCCTACCCACACCATAAGCTCCCTTAGGGGAGGCACTAGACTACTCTGTCCCCGACAAGTGCCTGGCATGGAGTGGCCACCAGGAACTGTTTACAGTCAATGAATATAAGAATGAATGAATGATGGGCCATCGTGAATAGCGCTGTCTCCACAACTCATCTTGGTTGATGAGATGCTAAATCTTCCTCAGTTGCTTCCTGGTGTCTCTTCTTCCTCAGGTGGCCTCCTTGTGTTTGTCACAGGCAGGGCCCCAGTCCTCCCATTAAGGCTCTTTCCCTGCATGGAAGTTGCCACCTCCCTTTGCCAGGGCACCAGTGCCTTGACTCTTTCTCCTTTGGGTTTTATCCTGAAGGGACAGCTTGGTCTATATTATAAGACTCCATTGATCCCATCACAAAACAGAGGAGACCACCAGGGACCCTCCCAAGGATAAGGTAAGGCCACCTCCTCACTGTTCTTATCACACTGGGGGTCTTCTCTTTGCAGGGCTCAGAAAGCACCTACATTGTGTGGGCTTCAGGGTTGGTGCTTTTCCCATTCACCCCATGGCAGAATTATGAACCTCAATACTTAGCAGCTCAAATCCTAGTCTGGCTGGCTCATTCATGACCAGATGACCTCAGTCAAGTCATTTCATTGCTCTAAACCTCAGTTTACCCATCTAGTAACTCAGATATTTCTCTCTCTTATTGGCTTACTGTAGCCTAGAAGGGAAAGAGATGTGTCCTTGACTAATTAATGTGATCATTAACCAAAATGATCCCAGGATTCATATCTGTCTGCCTGTCTTCCTGACTTCTCTTTTTCATTTTTTCTATGTTTCTTTCTTTCTCTCTCTCTTTTATCTTTTTCCTTTTTGAGGCAGGATCTCTTTACACAACTCTTGTTGTCCTGGAATTCACTTTGTAGACCAGGCTAGTCTCAAACTCACAGAGATCCACCTGCCTCTGCCTCCCGAGTGCTGGGATTAAAGTTATACGCCACCACCTGACTTACTTTACTTTTTTCTTCTGTGTAGATGTATGTGTATGGTCACATGAGTGCAGTTGCCTGTGGAAGCCAGAAGAGGAAGTCAGACTGAACTGGAATGAACAGGTAGGTGGTTGTGAACTGCCCAGTATGGATGCTAGGACTGAATCTGGGTCCTCTGTAACAACAGCAAGTGTTCTTATCCCCTGGGCCATCTCTTCATTTCTACCTCCTAGGCTTCATCTTCTACTTAACTCCTCATTACCTCACACTCCAATTTGGGCCACTTTAATCAGACCTCCTGTTTTTAATCTTAATTTTTAAAAGGTATTATAATTTTTATAGTATTTATTTATTTATTTATTTAGGCAGAATCTCACTATGTAACTCTGATGCCTGGCACTTGCAATGCAGATCTTGATCACAGAGACCTGCCTGCCTTTGCCTGCCAAGTGCTGGGATTACAGGCATGCATTGTGCCTGGCCATTTTAACATTTTAACTGGGAGTAATTTTTTGAGGTGCTTTAAGACAAACCCTCTTATATATTACATCATTAATTTAGCTTTTCATTTAATAAGTTCTAGCATTTTAATTTTTAGATTCAATTGATTTTATTTTTCACAATTATTTTCTACTCTGAAATTTGTTAAAGTTTCTATTTTGAAAATTATTTTTACCTTATGTGATCTCTCTCTCTCTTTCTCTCTGTCTCTCTCGAGATGGGAATTTAGGTCCTTATACATGCTAGCTAGTTTGGCACTATAACACTAAGATGCATTTCTAGACTTCTTTTTACTTTTTATTTTGAGATAGGGTCTCACTAAGTTGACCAGGCTGATCTTGAACTCACTCTATTGCTCAGCCTTGAACCTGTGACCCTCCAGGTGCCGATTCCTGAACAGCTGGAATTGCAAGCTTGTGCCATCACATTCAACTTTTATTCCCATCTTTAATTTGGATCCTTTATTATGATATCTTCTGCTATGTCCACATGACCCCTCTGTCCCTGACGCCCAGGCTGTACATGAACTATGTAGCATTCACAGCCACTCCTGAGAGCCTGGTTCCATCCTGAGATCTGCAAAACTTGGGAGAAGCAGATTTCAGCCATGCCCCAGGGATCCCACAGTCCCAGGGAGAGACACATCCTTCTCTATAGCCTTCTGGGACAAGAGGAGAGACAGGAATGTCTTGATGGCTGGGAAGTGGTGACTTCATGGGAATTTCAAGATACCAAGGGTTCAAGGTCATGCATACAGCAGAAGAAATCTAGCTGAAGCTGGATATTTGAGGCCAGGCAAGCTGATCTCAGAGTAGAGTAGGGACTGGAACTGAGATGGAAAATGGAAAGCTAAGAAATTGTCGTAGTAAGGGACAAAACATAGGGAAACCAGACCATCCTTCCTGGAGAACATGGGTCTCAGATTCACAGAGGTCCACCTGCTGCTGCCTTCTGAGTGTTCTGATCACCGAAAAGGTTTTTTTTCATTTGTTTGTTTTTTTGACAGCAAAAACTTAGTAGATTCTAAAAAGAAGGACATATTTAGAAATGGAAAGGAAAAAGACCATTGGAAGAAAATTCACAGTTTATGTGTAAAATATCAGATTAGATACAGCTGAAGAGAGAATCCATGAACTGGATGGATATAGCAAAGGGAGGAGAAGAGATGTTGACTATGAAAGAAAAGTTAAGGGATCTGGGAGGGGAAATGGAAAGACTGACATGCATCAAGTTAGAATCCCAGAAGGAGAAGAATGGGGTGGAGCCAATCATTTAGTAAGTGATGGCTAACAATGTCTAGAACTGAAAAGAGACATAGGGCAAGTTTTAAGACATGGCCAATGGGTATCACATAGATTAATAAATGAAATACATTTGCAGGTTCCTCGGAGAGAAGCTGGACAAAGCTAAAGTCAAAAGATTTTCAGAATTGCCAGAGAGGGAGAGAAACCAGATGACAGTGTTTTCAGAAGAAAATAAGGCTAGGTACCAACTGGCTTACACAGCAGCAATTGGGTGTTAGAAGATAATCGAATAGGATCTGGAGAGGTGACTGGGTGGTTAAGATTGCCCCTAATTCCAGCTCCAAGGGATCCGATGCCCTCTTCTGGCCTCTGAGGGTCTTACATGCACATATGATTAAGAGTAAAAATAAATATTTTATAAAAGAAGACACTAGAATATTTATGCATATGTTGGGCCAAAACAAGTGCCAGCTTAGAATTCTGCAGCCATTTTCTTTTCTTTTTTTCTTTTTTTTAAGACAGGGTTTCTCTGTGTAGCTTTGGAGCCTGTCCTGGCACTTGCTCTGTAGACCAGTTTGGCCTGCCTCTGCCTCCCGAGTGCTGGTATTAAGGGTGTGCGCCACCACGGCCCGGCTCTGCAGCCATTTTTTGAGGCTGTAGTAAAAATGAAATATTTCAGATGGAACTAAAGAATAGATTGCCGTTAGAAGTGCCTAAGTAGAGACAAAGCTGACTGCTGGATGTAAACGAGTGGAGCCTGACCTCAGGTCGAGGGACACAGGTCTAAAGACCACGAAAAATGCCCAACTGCAGAACACTAAGAAAATATCCTTCAAGTGACACTGGTCAGGTTGTGTGAGTTTAAAAGGAAAGACAGACTTTAAGATCAGAAAATGCCAAACATAAATTCGGGATCAAATGGAACTGAAATGGGCTCTTACATAGTACAGGAAGAAAGTAAAGATATTTATTGACAACTCCTCACTAGCCCAGAGTTCATGAGTTAGTTATAATTTCTAGGTCAACAATAAAAGAGAAAAATCAGAGGATAGAGCTTCCAAACTGTTTGGAAGAGTAAGTAATGCGTTGTTGTTGTTTTTGATATGGAGGCATCTTATATAGCCCAGGCTGACCTTGAACTCATGATCCCTCTGCCTTAGCCTTCAGCATGGGAATTGCAGGCATATGCCACTACATCTAGCTAAAAAAAATTGAGGAGTCAAAAATATTGTGTTAATTATTTATTTTTATTTATCTGCCTTTATGCACAATTATCTTCAGCTGTTCTTGATTGAATGAATGGATATGGAAATGCAGAATGAAGGACTTACTATATTTGTATAGTTTATCCCACAGTTAATAAAAAAACAAACAGGATACGCCAGAGCCTGTTCCATAATGTGGAATTCTACAAGTCTTTGATACAACTTCCTTCAGTGGGTAAACGTAACTTCTCTCCTTGAGTGGGGACCTCCTTCAGTCACTTGTTGCCCATGATGAGAATGAAGTAGAAGAGATGGGTGACCTTGGAGACTGGGCTGTAAAAGGCCTGGCATCTCCCTCTTTATTTTTATTTTGGATCTCTTGTTCTGGGGGAAGCCACTCTTTGTGAACACTCAGGCTGTGGCTACTGCCCCAGAATAAAGGATGCCCACATACACAGAGAAGCCACCTCCATTTCCCTCTTTACTCTACAGAATTGCCACAGAAGCCTGAGGTGGGTGCTTAGCAGTGACCAAAGCAGCCATCGCCTTACCCAGATGCCTGACCTTTCAGCCTTCATATTTGAAATTATGCAATAAGAAGCATCAACCCAGAGAGACTTCCATCTGCAGGGATTCGTAGCTGATGCAGATTATAACTGTCAAAGCTCTGAGAATACATGTCTATTGAGTGCTCAGCCCTCAACAGTGGGACGTCTATATCTACTTTCCCACCCCAAACCTCAGGGGACATAAAGGAAGAGGGGCAGGAAGAACATAAGAGCCAGAGGATGGGAAGGAGGCTGTGAAATGCTAATCTGGGAATATGGCATGGGCACTGCACCCATGAACTCACCACAGCACAAGATCAGATCCATGGAATCAGTCAGCATCCCAACCAGCAGCAGTAACTGGACACAGTGGCTTATCAACTAAAAACAGAGAGGACATGAAGTGGGTATGGGGATATGTTGGGGTTCCTGGTGGGTAGTAGAAGGGAGGAGTTGGAGATGGATATGGTCAAGACATATTACTGTAGCATGAATAATAAAAACCCAGAGACAGATATTGGGGTTCAACCTGAAGATCAGAGAAGCAAAGCAGCCAGCCACTGACTCTTACCTCTACCTTGGACTGAAAACAGACAATCCCCTCTCCACGAATCCTCAGATTGAGACTAGGAGTGAGACCTGTTTCCTCCCATTTTATATTCTTCTCTAGTGCTGGGATTAAAGGCATGAACCATCACTGCCTGGCCTCTATGGCTATAGTAGGGGACCTCTTGTTTGTTCCTGGCTGCTCAGCCCTGAAATAATCACACAGAAACCATATTAT
>LOJH01003608.1:12733-28400 GCA_001685095.1 Ellobius talpinus | reverse complement strand
AATCACACAGAAACCATATTATTTGCAATACTGTTTGGCTAATAGCTTAAGAATATTTCTGACTAACTCATATCTTAAATTAACCAATCTCCATTAATCTGTGTATCGCCATGAGGCTGTGGCTTACCAGGCAAAGTTCTGGCGTCTGTCTCCAGCAGGGCTACATGGCTTCTCCCTTACTCTGCCTCCTTTCTCCCAGCATTCAGTTTAGTTTTCCCCACTTAGCTCTGTTCTACCCTATCACAGGCCCAAAACAGCTTTATTAACCAATGGTATTCACAGCATGCAGAGGGGAATCCCACATCATATGGCTAACTAGTGTGGCAGCTGGGATTAAAGGTATGTGCCACCACTGCCTGGCCTGTATGATTGACTAGTGTGACTGCTTTGCACTGATCTTTAGGCAAGCTTTATTTACTAAGACACAAATAATATACCACTATACATTACATGTCTGAAATTGCCAAAGAATAAATGGAAACTATTTAAAGAAGGACTAGAGAGATGGTGTGGTAGGTTGAATGAGAACAGCTCTCATAGGTTCATATATTTGCACTCTTGGTCCCCAGGTAATAACTGTTTTTTGAAGGATTAAGAGGTATGACATTGTTGGAGGAGGTGTGTCACTGGAGGTGGGCTGTGAGGTTTCCAGAGGCCACACCAGGCTCAGTCTCTCTCTCTCTTTCTCTACTGCCTTTGCTGCTGCCTGTGAATCAGGAAGTAAAGCTCTCAGTTCTAGGGTCATGTATACCTGCGTGCCTCCATGTTCCCCACCATGATAATAGTGGACTAAATGACGGACTTCTATAACTGTAAGCAAGCCCCCAATTAAAGGCTTTCCTTTGTAAGAGTTGCCTTGGTCATGGTGTCTCTTAGCAACAGCACTGTGACTAAGACAGAAGTTGGTACCAGGAGTAGGGTATTGCTATGACAGACCTGACCATGCTGCTTTTTGGAGGAATGTGGATTTTAGGACTTTGGACTAGAAACGTGGCTAAACACTTTAAGTGGGACTTACTTGGCTATCCTAGGAGGAGCATGTGTGATAGTTAAAGTTATGTTTTAAATTTAAAATACTGTGTTTAAGAGACCTATGAAACAGAACCTCTAACCTGTAAGCCCAACTTACCCAAGACAGATAACTTCTGGGAATTCTGGGGCTGTTTTCCATGTAAGATAACAAGCTTGGTTGCCTCAGCTACACAGGATATGCTTGATCACACAGAGGTGAGAGATATGTAGGCAGAAAATATGTCAGGATATATGCTTGCCCTTGATTGGACAAAGGCAGGAAGTATGTAATCTTGTGAGTTTTCCTTTATAAGCCCTTGACTAATACATTTCAGCACCATACTCTGGGAATCCCTTATATGGACCAGGACAGTGTCCAGTGTCCTGGCCAGTATTTAATATAACTTTCTTCAAATTTGGCTCAAAAATTGAGGTAGTGGTCTCTTTCTCTCCTGGTGGGATTAACACATGGGCAGTGGTGCTGAGTGTGACGGGACAGTGGGGGCACAGCACAATAAATTTCAGAGGGAAGACTATTAGTAAGTAACCTAGAGGTCATTCTTGTGATATTTTGGCAAAGAATATGGCGGCTTTTTGTCCTTGTCATAAAAATCTGCCTGAGGCTAAATTGAAGAGTGTAGCATGAACTCTAATTTGTCTTAATAAATAAAAGTTGGTGACAGATAACAGGGGGTGAAAGCTGAAGGATCAGAGAAGCAATGCGGCCAGCCACTAGAGAGAACTTTTACATCTCCCAGACTGTTTACGTCTGCTCAGACTGAAGGGTAGTCCTGTCCTCAAACTGTCTCCTCAGACTGCATCCTCAGAATGCAGGGGCAATCCTTAGACTGCAACTGTCTCCAACAAACCTCAGACTGCACTGAGCTCTTATCTCCTCCCACCTCATAGTCCTCTCTCCACCCAGCCATATCACTCCTGTCTCCACCTCCCTAGTCCTGGGATTAAAGGAGTGGGATCCCAAGTGCTGGGATCACCTTTGTGTGAGCTCTGTTTCTCTTTCAGACAGATTCAGTCTTGTGTAGTACAGGGTGGCCTTGAACTAACAGAGATCTCTTTGTCTCTGTCTCCCGAGTACTGGGATTAAAGGTGTGTGCCACCACTTCCTGGCCTCTAGTGACTTAGTTCTGCACTCTGATCTTCAGGCAAGCTTTATTTGTTAAAATACAAACAANGATCACCTTTGTGTGAGCTCTGTTTCTCTTTCAGACAGATTCAGTCTTGTGTAGTACAGGGTGGCCTTGAACTAACAGAGATCTCTTTGTCTCTGTCTCCCGAGTACTGGGATTAAAGGTGTGTGCCACCACTTCCTGGCCTCTAGTGACTTAGTTCTGCACTCTGATCTTCAGGCAAGCTTTATTTGTTAAAATACAAACAAAATATCACTACAGAAGAGTTTTGTGTTAATGACATTGGTGGAGGAGATTTCTAGACTGCCTAGTATTGATGGGGTCCTGCGGTTTTTAGTGATCAACATTATGTAGATTTACAATGAAAGGGAACAAGCTGAGCAAGGAAAAATGCAAAATGTACAGTTTGAGAAGAAAAGGAGCACCAGGAAGTATAATGGATGTAAGTCCAGTGGTCAGGGAGATAAAAAGTTTAAAGAAAAGCCTGATGCTGAATGGAGTAAGGGGAGTGGTGACCTTAGGGCCAAACCCCACCCAAGGAATTAAAGGAAAGTTTAAGTACCAAAGGAAACCACCAACAACCGAAAGCTTCTGCAAATAGAATCCAAGGTTCCAGCCCCAGCAAGCAGAAGAACTTGTCAGCTTCAACCTACGGTTCTGATTTCAGAGTCTAGAATACAAGAAGGGGTTGTGGAATCTCCCTGCACAGCTAAGCAAAGCTGCTGTGGCCAGGCAGATAGAAGGGGAGCTAAGGCAGATACAGGAGAGGCCATTGTGTGAAACCGTGAAGTTGAAGCCTGGATTGTATTGGAGATCCCAAGATGTCGGAAATGCCCGATCTATGTGAGAGCCAAAGTTAGGTTTTAAGTTTTAATTACTATGACTAAGAGATCCATGACAAGTCCTGAAATGCTGGAGACTGTTGTTTATTGTTTATAGGAGATAACAAGCCACATGTTTTCACTTCCCTAACAGAGTTTATTTGATGCAACTACTAGATGTGCTTGATCACATGTCAGTGGGAGGTGCGTAGGCAGGAAATATGTCAGGATAATTGCTTGTCCCTGATTGGACCTGAAGGGAAATGCAGTGAATTATGGGGTTTTGCCTTTTTAAGCCCCCACAAACTTTTCTGAGAACCTGGTGGGTATGGACCTGGCCAGAACCCATACACCTGGCGGTACTTAATTAAAGCTTGTTTTAAATTTGCCTTTAAACTGTGGTAAGGGTCTTATTCTTTGGCCAGTGGGATTTAAATACCTGCCAAGGAGAGCTGCTAACAGGGAGTAGAACCAGCTCAAGAAAGAGAAGTGTGTTGCAGTCAGTAAAGCTGGAAAGGTTTGGAGGTCTGTAGAGCACTTCAACATTAGACATGGAAATGCTGAATTTGGAGTTTGCCCAGCTGTTTTTTGGTCTTACTTTGTCGAGTATTTCCTCGGTATTCCTTCCCTATGTTTTGGAATAATAATGTATGTCCTGTGTCATTGTATGTTGGAAGTATATGATCTGCCTTTTGATTTTACAGGGGGTTACAGTTAAGAGAGTGCATGGATCTCAGAAGAGACTTTGGACTTTTACACATTGTTGAGACTGTGATAGACTGTGGGGACTTTTCAAGTTGGACTGAATGCTTTTTGCATAATGATATGGCTACAAGCCTACAGGGCCAGGGAGTGAAATGTGGTGGTTTGAATAAGAATGGCCCCTATAGGCTCATATATTTGAAGAATTATTTGGAAGGATTAGGAGGTACCCCCCCCCGGCAGCCAATGGATCAGGAAGCAAAGCTCTCAGGTCCAGGGCCATGCCTGCAGGTGTGCCACCATGCTTCTCCCCATGATGATCATGGACTCCCAATTAAATACTTTTTTTTTTAAGTGTTGCCTTGGTCACGATGCCTCTTCACAGCAATAGACCAGTGACTGTCTTAGTTAGGGTCTCTTGCTGTGATGAAGCACCATGATGAAGCCCTGAGGGAAGAAAGGCTCTGTTTGGTTCATAGTTCCAAGTAACAGTTTTTCTTAGTTAGGGTTTCTATTGCTGTGAAGAGATACCATGACCACTGCAGCTCTTATAAAGGAAAAGATTGTTTTTTTTTCAGTGACAGGGTTTCTCTGTGTAACAGCCCCAGCTGTCCTGGGACTCGATCTGTAGACCAGGCTGGCCTCAGACTCATAGAGATCTGCCTGCCTCTGACTCCCAAATGCTGGAATTAAAAGTGTGCACCACCACTGCCCAGCAAAGCAAAACATTTAATTGGGGATTTCCTCATAGTTTCAGAGGTTTCCTCTATTATTATCATGACAGGCAGACATGGTGCTGGAGAGTAGCTGAGAGTTCTACATCCAGATCCACAGGTAACAGGAAGAGAAAGACACTGGACCAGGTTTGAGCTTCTGAAACCACAAAGCCTATCCCTGGTAACACACTTCCTCCAACAAGACCACACATCCTAATCCTTTCAGATAATGCCTCTCCTACAAGCCTATGGGGGCCATTTTCATTTAAACTACCATACAGTTCATCATCAAAACCAGAAACTCAAGCAGGGCAGGAACCTGGAGGCAGGAGCTGATGCAGAGGCCATGGAGGAGTTCTGCCTCCTGGCTTGCTCCCCATGACTTGCTCAACCTGCTTTCTTATAGAACTCAGGATCATCAGCCCAGGGATGGCAACACCCACAATGGACTGGCGCCTCCCACACTGATCACTAATTGAGAACATACCTTACAGCTGGATCTCATGGGCGCATTTTCTCAGCTGAGGCTCCCTCCTCTCTACTGACTCTAGTTTGTGTCAAGCTGACCTAAAATTGGCAGTGCAGCGACTAAGACAGATGGCTCAGCAGTTAAGAGTACTTGTTGCTTTTGCAGAGAACCTGAGTTCAATTCTTAGCACCCGCATGATGGCTCACAAGCATCTATAGCATCAGTTCTAGGGATGCAACACCCTCTTCTAGCTCTGAGGACCCTGCATATACATGGCACACATACATACATGCATGAGAACATTCGTACACATAAAAATAAGCAAATCAGCCAGTGTGGTAGTGTACACTTTTAATCCCAGCACTTGGGAGGCAGAGGCAGGTGAATCTCTGTGAGTTTGAGGCCAACCTGGTCTACAGAGAGAGTTCCAGAAGAGCTAGGGCTGTTACACAGAGAAAATCCATCTCGGAAAACCAAAATAAATAAATAAATAGGTCTTAAAGAACAAACAAACAAATAAACAAGAAGCATTAGCCAAAACTGTAGCACTAAGCCTGGGCCTTCATCAGTTGTGTAACCTCCTGCCAGTTTGCTTCATTTCCTAAGACTTCGCTTCCCTGCCTCTCCAAGGACTGACAGAAACGCTGCAGGATCAGCTGCTCAGGTCCCAGCAAACTCTCAGCTTCTGAGCCGGTGGCATTTTGAAGATCACGGAGCTAGACTCCTTGAGGAACTTGCCATCTGTTTGAGGAGACAAGTCTTGGCCACATGCCACTAGCAGAGGACATTTCAAGTCAGTACAGGCACGGTGTCATTTAAAGAACTGGAGCCACTGGATGTGCTGAGAGGTTGGCTCTTAAAGCAGTTGGGTCCCCAGAGTGGCAGTGTGTGAATTACACGGTAACTCGTCAGAACTGCATGTTCTCTCACCATTGAAGATCTGAGTAACAGTCAACGTCTCTGGGTTGCTGTGCTAAGTCATCATGTCTATCCTGTGTCTGTCCCTTGGTCTGGTACTCCCCCCACCCCGTTCCCCACGCTGCATGTGCATGCTTTAGGAGTTAAGTCCCAGAAGGACACATTAGGCCTGCAGGAAGAGCTGGGGTTGGTAGAGAGAGAAAAAGGGGGATTTGAGGGAGAATGACAGTAGGAGGGAAGGTGGGGACTGGGCATAGTGGCATGTGTTTTGTTCAGAGAAGAAATCTGGATGACTCCCAGTGGGAAACACAGAGCTGGGGCTGTGCAGGCAGGACCTCCAGTGCCAGGAGACATGTCAGACCTCAGGGACTCCTGTGAGATGTTTGGACTTTGTGTTTAGTTTTTAGAGACAGTCTCATGTAGCCCGGGCTGCCCTCAAACACCCCAGTACACAGATGACCTTGAACTTCTGATCCTTCTGCCTCTCCCTTCTGAGTGCTGGGATCATGCGTGTACCACCAATCCTTTTTTATAAAGTGCTTGGGATAGAACTGAAGGTTCATGCATGCTAGGCAAACACTCCACCAACGGAACTACATCCCTAGTCCCCATTACAAGATTTTGAGCATCAGTGTGACAATGGATTTTCCAGTCAGAGTCTTCCTGTGTCTCCCTGGGCTCCTAAGACAAATGCCAGTACTCAAGGCAGCCTCCAAAGCGAGGAGACCCCTGCAAGGAGGCAAGGAGGTGGGAGGTGGGGGAGGCGGGCCAGCACAGCAGGGTACAGGCCTCCCCCTCCTGCCTAGGGCCTCTGGAGCCCCAGCCCAGCAGGGCCTGATCTGCAGCCCCAGCTGCACTCTATACACAGGTATTGAATTATGAATGGATATTGCCCAGAAATAACTGCAAATGTTATTGCCCCCTCCCCCATCCCAATCCACACGTGTGTCCTCCGCAGGGCTCGGCAATAGATTGTGTTGCTTTAACACTGTAGGGTCATTATAAATTAGAGCTATCATTGTAACAGCAGGGCAGCAGGCGTGGGGAGAGGGAATCCCGCCCGCCAGCTATGAAAGGGACAGACCCATCAACAGACAGCTCGCATTTCGCTGCCCTCAACTTTCCCTTCTGTCTGATCTATTCCACCCGTCCCTATTAAATAACTAATTATTTAACATCTTTTAAAGCTTTGTTATGTATTGGAGCAGGCAAGACACAAATGAGTGCTTTTAATAATATAAAAGCCCATTAGCTTCATTTACTGTTAATGTTAAAATAAACATGAGACAATTTAGATATACTATTCCAATTTCACGGAAACTTTGATGTTTTTCTTTTCTAGTCACATAATTAAGGGAAAAACTACTAATGATATTAAGTTTGTACAGTGTTAATGACAGAAACAGGCACAGGCTGAAATTGCAGCCATTAATACGGAAAAAATAAAATATTTAACAGGGGAGATAGATGAGTGCAATTTTAATAAACCAAAATGAAGAAAATTAATTCTAGAAAGTTCCCTAGTCTTTCATACACTACCATTACACAAGCTGTCTCATGCATTATTTTTGTGGTCTGGGTTATTTATTGATGGTCCGGAGGAGTGTCCTGGGTTTTGCGTATTGTTCTGTGGGTGGTAAAGATTTTTTGCCTTTATTTGTTCAATTCTTCTCCTGCCCGTCCCTTCTGCCACCACTCCTCAGACTGAAATGGCTTTATTTACAGTGTACATTTTAGCAGAGGGCCCTTGCCAGCAGCATGGAGGGGAGACATGGGACTGTAGTCTCAGGATTCCACAGTGAGCACTGACCTCCAGGAGCTAAGTGCCCCTAGATCAGGAGTGTTGGGGTGGCTACAGAGGTGACAGATGGCTGTTGAGGCCCCCTGGCGTGTGAGAGGGGATATCCATGGCTGTATCCAGTACTCCACTGTGGTGGCCAGATCCTGTCACTTGTAAAGTTGGCATGGTGCCCTCAGGGTCCTCTGAATGAGATCACAGTTGACGACTTAGTTAACTTTTCTCAATGCTGTGATAAAAATAACCCAACAAGAAGCAACCTAAGGGAGGAAGATTTGTTCAAGGAGATACAGTCCGCTGTAATGGAAAAGCCAGGGGATGTGGGAGGGAGGCTGCCGGGCACACGTCTGTAGTCAGGAAGCAGAGAGATGCTCAGCTCGCCTTCCTTTGACTCAGTCCAGGACTGCAGCCCAGGGGATGGTTCTGCACACATTTAGGGAGGACCTTCTTCCCACCTCAGTGTAACCTAATGTAGGTGATGCTTCACAGACATGCTCAGGGATGTGTTTCCATAATGGTTACAGATCATGTGAAGTTGGCAATGAGGGATCGACCATCATGCTTGGAAACAGGATCATAGCAGGTATAACTGAGGATTGAGGTATAGGCAGAGGGGGGCTCCGAATCCAAGGGTGGTGCCCTTATGAGAGACAGAAAGGACAGAGATAGTGAGGAAGGGCGAGAGACGATGGCAAGATGGAAGCAGGCTGGAGCGAGGCTGCCACAAGCCTCAGGGAGCTCACCTGGGTGCACCAGCTCTGGAAGGGGCAAGGAAAGGTCCCCGCAGAGGCAGCATGCCCCTGTGGACCCTCGAATCTCAGACTTCCAGCCCCAAGGAATGGGAGAGAATAAACCTGTCTTGTTTTTGCCACGGGGCTTGTGGCAATTGTCCTGGCAGTCCGAGAAACGGCCAAAAAGCAGCACTGTGGATCTGAGTTCTGTATCTAATGCAGAAGACCTCAAGCACCAGGGCAGGACTGTTGCTAAGGGAACAGACGACAAGGCAGACCAAGACCTGCGAGGAGAGGACGGGCAGGTCCTGTGGTGGCAGAGCTGTGCTAAAAAGATTGTTTTGGCAGCAAGAAGATAAGTGAGGGGCTGGAAGATGGCCCAGTGGTTATGAACATGTGGGCTTCTTGCAGAGGACCCAAGTTTGGTTCCCAGCACCTGCATTAAGTGACTCACAAGTACCCATAACTCCAGTTCCAGGGGAACCAAATATTTCTGGCCTCTGAAGATACTTGTACTGACATTCACAAGTCCATATACAGACACATACATGCTTATACATAATTAAAAGAAATAAAGAAGAGAAGGAGGAAGAAACAGCAAGATGGATGACAGTTCAGAGAAAGAGAGAATGGGTTACATTTTAGTGGATTACTGGATCTTTAGGATGCCTTTTCCCCAGGGTTAGGGGATTACTGTTTCCCGTGGGGAGGATGGTTTTGTTAGACAAAAACACTCTGGCTCTCTTGCTTAGCTATGTCTCGGGATGGCCTTTTGCCTTGTTATAATGTAGCAGAAAACCCTTACTGGATGTCAGAACTATACTCAGGCTCCCAAGTTCTTGTGAGTTCAAATATGCTCTAAACTGGACTTCAAAACCTTGCAGTAAGGTTCTGAAGTATAAGCCACTGTGAAGCTAAGTCACTGAGCTGAAGATAATTTTTAGGTCATGTGTTTTATTCTTGCTCTCTGCTGGTACACTCTATACAAGTTGTCTTGGTCATGATGTCTCTTACAGAAATAGAAAAGTAACTAAGACAATTAAGACAATCTGTATATTTATATTAAAACAGATTTTTTTTTAGCCTTTTAAGAGTGATTCCTTGGGGCTTGAGAGATGGCTGAGCAGTTGAGAGCACTTCTTGGTATTGCAGAGGACCCAGGTTCGATTCCCAGCATCCATATCACATCCATCACAACAGCCTGTAATTCTAGTTCCAAGGAATCTGAACTGAACTTTCCAGACCTTCATGGATGCTGCATACATTACAAACGTGAACACACACTCATACACATAAAATACAAATAAGTCAATCATTTCAAATGATTCCTTAATATAGATGATAGAACATAAAATCTACCTCACTTCCAGCCATAGTTTTTAAGGGCTACAGTCATGTTTTAAGCTATATATTGTTTTCCCGACTCTCACCCCCAAACCCAGCTTCAGGTCTGATTGACAAGAGTCCCAGCAGTGTGGCTGTTGTGGAATATTATTTTCAGGTGTGTGACTTTTGTTTACACTACATTTATTTAACTCTCTGAAGCTGTGTTACTCTGCCTGTCTAAAACACCTGATGGTCCTAATAAAGAGATGAATGACCAATAGCGAGGCAGAGCAAGGATAGGCAGGGCTGGCTGGCAGAGAGTATAAATAGAAGGAGAATTCTGAGATGAGAAGGAGCAAGAAGGAGAGGACATCAGGGATCAGCCAGCCACGCAGCCACCCAACCAGTCACAGAGTAAGAAGGAAAAATAGAAATGGAGAAAGATAAAAGCCCAGAGGCAAATGGTAGTCGGGATAATTTAAGAAAAATGGGCAAGAAACAAGCCAAACTAAAGCAGAACATTCATAACTAAGAATAAACCTCCATGTGTGATTTATTTGGGAGCTGGGTGCTGGCCCTCCAAAAGTCAAAAGAATAAAACATCATACCATATGTGGCCACTTTAGCTTCTCAAAGGCTCTGTTTTCTACCCTCTAATGAGAATCTGAAACCTACCCTCCTTGTCTCAGAGACCCAATAGAGCCCTGTATAAGGAAGCACTCTGAGAAAGGGGTAAGTCCTGTGCACGTGTGAGCATAGAAGCCCTGTGACCTCTTTCAGGCCATTCGGTCCTGTGCTGGTGCACCCCTCAGTTAATGCAATTCCTGCTCTTCCTCCTCCTTCATCAGATTTAGTTATTTTTTTACCTGTATGTGTGCTTGCCTACTTGTCTGTATATGAACCATGTGCTTGCAGTGCCCATGGAAGCCAGAAGAGGGCATTGGATCCCATGGGATTTGAGTTACAGACAGGTGAGCCACTATGTGGGTGCTGGGAACCCAACTTGGGTCCTCTGAAAGAGTGGTAAACACTTTTAATTGCTGAGCCATCTCTCCAGGCCTGTGATTGCATTCTTGGCATCTTGCATTCTTATCTGCAGCCTGTAGGCCCAAACACAAGGTATGAGAGACTACCAAGTGCCCCAGAGAGGCCAAGCCTTTGCTATGATTTGGATCTTGAGTGTTGAGGGCTTGGTTACAGTCTGCGGACCCTTGAAGAGGTGAAGAAAGTTCGGTCATCAGGAATGCAAGCACCTAAAGGGACTAGCAGGACCCCAAGTACTTCCTGTCTCTCCTTTGCTTCCTGGCTGCCAGGAAGCCATTTCTTCTTCTGTGTGCTCCCATTACGGTGTGTGGCTTGTTATAGACCCAAATGTCTGTGAGGCAGACCTTTCTTCTCTTTAAGTTGATTTCTCCCAAGTACTTGTCATAGGCTGGAAAGCTGACAGACAGGCTTGGTGTGATTGTGCCTGTTGGGTCTACACTCCACTCCACCTGTGGAGGGAAATGGGTGGGAAGTTTGGATGAAGGAGATCCTGGCCCCTCACCCATGGTCCTCTGTAGGGACAACGCAGGACTGTTGGGGGCCAGGCTTCCCATTCTGAACTCTCTGCCCTCGTTTTTATCCCCTGCATCCTTCAGCCAGGCCAGAGCAGCTGCCAGTTCTTCCGTTGAAGATGCTTTCCCACTAACAGCTGGGCCAGTGCAGGTACACAGTGGAAAGGTTGCCATAGCAACTTGCTTTGACAACTTAGGTACTTTCCCAGCAATTTACAGGGGTGGTATTTCTGGGGCCTGCCCACTTGGATGTTTCTCCAGGTGACTTGCACCTTCAGCTTGGCCAGATGAACAGGTCTGGAGAGCAGAGGGCAGCCCTGGTCCCCACCCCACCCTCTATGGAGCAGCCCTGTTCCCCAACCCCACCCTCTATGGGGCAGCCCTGGTCCCCACCTCCATCCTCTATGGTCAGCATTCTACAGAGCCTTGGGGCCAAAGCCTGCAAGATACACTGTAATTCCAATGACTGTTAGACCAGCTACAAGGTATCAGAATCATTTAGGAGCCTTCAAAAGTTCAGGCTGGAGCTGGCAAGGTGGCCCAGAGGGTAAGGGTGCTTGCCATCAAGCCTAATGATCTGTGTCTCATTCCTGAGACCCACTGGAGGGAAAGAATTTACTCCCACAAATTACCCTCTGATCTCACACATGCATGCCGTCACATGGTCCTCAATAAATAAGGAATTTAAAATTAAAAGTTCAAGCTGAAGGACCCCACCATTAAATCAGGCTTGGAAGGGTCAGGTATAGCAAGGTGTATTTTTAAAAGCCTTCCACCTCCCGGGACTCTGAGTGCCTGGTGGCCTGGTGCAGAACCTACTCTTTTAGAGAGATCTTTTTATGACTAAGGAGAAACTTTCCGGCACAGATGTTTCTAGTCAAGTTCAAGGTCACACAGGCTCTGGGAGTTGGCATTTTCTTGGGGAGAGGCTGCTGCAGGGGGTCCGAGGCATGGGGAGGGAGCATTGTGCTGCATTCCAGAACAGAGCTGGCTGTGAGCAGCCAGAAAGAGCTGCCAGCCTGGCTGAATGGATAATTAAACAGACAGCAAGATGGCATGCGGCTCCCACCCCTCCCCCAGCTGGCTGGGGGATAATACACCCTCCAGTTGTCAGAAGGATCAGGAAGAAAAGCAACTGGGCCTGGCTGTTGGCCATTTCACAATATTGCTTTTGTAAACAAGTTGAAAAATCCAATAACTGTAAAACTTATGGCGTGTCCTAAAAAGTCTGTCGCCGTTTTCCCCATACATGGATGAGTGTTTCCAGCTCAAGTTGTCCCTAATTAAACAGTCCTATCCCTTTGGCAGCTGGGCCGTCCTCCAGGAGTGTCCATCGTGCCTCGACCTGAGGGTGGCACTGTGGTACAGTGTGCAGCCGCAGTGGTTTCTGCTGGGTTAGTAGCTGGGCTGTCTTTCTGGGACTTATAACTCCTCCACAGAGGAATCCAGCTCCAACACAGGCAAAGTGGGAGGGTGGAAACAGCGGGAAGTCCCACAGAGGACCGTGCTCCCGGGGAGAGCACCCAGAGCTGTTGAACACGTCACTTAGAAAAAGTCTCAAGAGGTTACAACAGAGCACAGGATGTGTGGTTCCTGCTTAGAGAATCAATGAGTACTGATGAGGAGAGAACACACACACACTCTCTAAATACTCTCAGACACACACTCACACACTCTCTCTAAATACTCTCAGACACACACTCACACAAAGATGCTCACAAATTCCCCTACTCAGTGTGCCATTGTCACACATACACCATGCCCATAATGTTACCCTACACTCACACGCCCTGCTCTCCAGTAACAACCCCATACATACAACCCTATGCATGTAGGGTTCTGTGCACATACACAGCCCGTGTCCCCACACAGTCACCCATTCACACATGGTTTCATTTATAATTCTGCACACACATCTTATGCACGCTCATACACACTCATGCACCCTAACACTCACATTCAGATTCAGAGACACTCGTGTTCTCTACACAATTCACACTCACATTTAGATGCACTCATGCACCCCACACACATACGCACTTACAATCTTCTCTCTGCACTCACACATGTACTCACACGCACACGCTTTGACAAGACAGCCACCAGGAAGGAACTGAGTCCTCAGGAACTGACCCTGACGTGTGTGGAAATCACAAAAACTCAGGGTGGCAGGGTTCCCAAGGCCACCTAGTCCCCAAACCAGCTTCACTCTGTCTCTTTTGCCCATCTGCCTGGAACTGAGCTGCCCTCACACGCAGAGGACCCAGTCCTCTGCAGGGCTACCCTGATCCCGGCGCTGGGAACAAGTTTTAACCAGTCCAGCTAGCTGACCACAAGCCTACAAGCTCCCAAGGCCACCATCAGCCCTAGATATTTGCTTGGGAGATTTGCGTATCACAGGAAACAATATCAATTAAGTAGTTATTTTATTATTTATGTGCATATTTGAATATCTATGTGCATGTATGCACATGTATGTGTGCAGGTGCCTGCGGATGCTCAGAAGAGGGTATCAGATTCCCACAGAGCTGGAGCTACAGTCAGTCGTGAGCCACACCACATGGGTCTTGGGAGCAGAACTGAGGTCCTCTGAAAGAGCAGCAAGGGCCCATAGTGGTTGAGCCATGACTCCAGCCCCAAGGAAACATTATTCTAACCATAACAGTTTTTTTAAGAAGGCATGGTCAAATTCACATGGTGTGGAGTTTACACTGTAACCATTTTGAAGGGTCTGTGTAGAGTGTTAAGTTCACGTTGCCGTGCAACCAGCATCCAACTTCCTTCCCTTTCCAAACCTGACATGTGTGTCCACCTGAACACCTCCATCTCCCTGTTCCCCATCCGGCAACCTTTGTCCCACCTTCTGTCCTTGTGACTTTGCCTGGTATCCAGGGGTTAGGGCCCAGCATGGACCCCAAGAGATGGTCTATCCCAGGAGCCCATGTCTGTGACAGAGAGGACTTTTGCACATACAATTCAGCTGTATACCCGTGGGACGGGATCGCGAGGAGCCTAAGACTCATCAGAAGGCATGTGGCATCTGTTGTAGCACCTGAGTATGGTCCCAGAATCTTGTCAACAACTTGGTGTGATGGCAAGGCAGGGTGGCTTAATTGAATTGTTGAGTTCTAGGTAAAAATGAGAGATCCTGTGCCTGGAGAGGTGGCTCACTGGTTAAGAGCACTGGCTACTCTCCCAGAAGACTCTGGTTCAAATCCCAGCACCCACAGAGGGCTGTCAAACACCTGTGACTCCAGTTCCAGGGGATCCTACACCATCTTCTGGCCTCTGTGGGTAGCAGGTGTTATGTTGTGTACAGAGAATAGTTGCAGGCGAAATACCACTACATATAAAATAATTGAAAAATAATAAGAGACCGTATCTCAAAAAACAAGGAAGATGGTACCCGAGGTACACATGAGGTTGAGAGAGTATATTAGAGAAAAGGAGTTGTATTTCCCCCAAAGCTTTGGAGTCACCCAGACCTAGCTTGGGACACTAAACTGTCACTGATGGACCAAGAAGGATTGCACACAAAGGAGCCAGGATCAGGAGATACAGGGAATGAGTCAGAGAAAGGCTCACCCACAGAAGCAGGCACAGTCATCCCACCGTGGCAGAGAAGGGCATAGCAGAATCCTCAGAGTCCGAGATGAGGGTAAGACACAGTGATAAAGACCTGCTAAAAAGGAGACCCAGTGGCAGAAGCTTGCACAAGGTAGGAGATGGAAATGCTAAGACAGACAGACAGAGGATGCCATCTCAGGCTGTGTTGAGAAAAGGCAGGATTGAGCATGAGCTGGTCAGGGAGCTCAGAGGCCAGGAAGGGACTGGGCCCTGGGTTCCTAGGTCCCAGCTCCTCTGGACCCCTCCCCCACTCCTCTGCCCCAAGGAGGGAAACCCATTTCCCCAGGAACAGCTGCGCTTCCTCAACAAACAAATGTCGCCTTAAAATGTCTCTGAGGAAGAGCGGGTGGTAATGAGCGAACATCTGGCCAGGCCCACACTCCCGGGTTTGGCAGCTCTGGAGCCTGCCAAGTGACTATTCCCTAATGTTCACTGCGTCCCGGCACCTGCTATTCCCAATCAAGCTCATTCCCTGGTGCTCAATTAAGATCAGATGCAGGCTGGGTGCTGGGAGGGAGAGCATGGGCCCGTGGCATGGGCCACTCGACTTTCTGAGACTGGCTGCGAGCAGACTGTCTTCTGGTGCCGCACTGATCCACTCCATCCATCCACCAACTCTCTCACCCAGCTCCCTACAGTGAGGCCACGCCCTTCACTCAGGGTGCCCCGGTCTCCCAGAAAGACAACAATTCTAAAATGGGCATCAGGCAAATTCCACCTCTAAAGAGCTAGGTAAGAGTATCTGACCTCAAAGTGATGTCATCCCTGCCACGATTGTGCACATGCATGTGTGCGCGCGCGCATGTATGAGTCAGAAGGTACATATGTGGAGGTCAGAGGACAG
>LOJH01003607.1:0-38524 GCA_001685095.1 Ellobius talpinus | reverse complement strand
GAATAATGGGTTAATATAAGCTACAGGAGCTAATAAGTAGCCTGACCTAATGGGCCAATCAGCTTTATAACTTTAGAGATCTCTGTGTGATCTTCTTTGGGGCTTGCTGGCTGTGGGGTATTGGGCAGGACAGAAACCCCAACAAGCAGGCCCCCACTCATGTTACACATATATGCATTAGTCATTAAGATAAAGCCAGGCATGGTGGTTCATTTCTATTCTCCAAGCACTTTGGAGGTTGGGGTTGGAGGGTTTCCCTGAGTTAGAGGCCAGATTGGGCTATATAGTGAGTTCCAGGTTAGGCTGGGCTAGAATAAGACTCTCTTCTCTGTCTCTCTTGGTATCCTTCTCTGCCCACCCCCACCATAAAAAGTAGGTAAAGCGATATCTAATGGCACTATTTGTGTGATTTGTCTTCTCCGGAACTTAGTTTGTGAGACAGTCTATCTTGGGGTTTTCATGACAAATGCATGTGATGAATGCATGAGAGTCTATAAAAGTATTGCCCACATGATTGGCCCTTGGCAAGTAATGGCTCATCGACCGGTGTACAGTCTAGGTTCTCTGTTTCAAAGCCATTAAATTTTTACAAGTTAATTTCATTTAACATTCTGTTTGTGACAGTCACATCCTGAACATGTGTTGACTGTTTTATTGTTTGCCATAGCCCTATAAAGTCATGGCATCAACACTATACAAATAAAGTAATTCGAGGCCAAGAAGAATTAATGATTAGCCATTGGGCACACAGCTGCTAACTGGCTGTCTTTGTGTTCCATGTTCTCCTTTCCGGGAAATGATTTATGGGAAGATGGGTATCCTTGGTGTCCAGGAAATGGCATGAACCCATTGGGTAACCACGTATATCTATAGGCATGTGGCGTGTATCTGGGGGTGTGAGAGAAGGAAGAAGTTGCAGGTGAGTTTCATTTTCATTTTAAGAACATGAGATGATTTGCTCTGGTTTGCAACCCCACTTCCCCAAACTTGACCCAGAATTTCTTAAAAGCAACTGCTAACCTCTGCAACTGCCTGAGCCAACAGCCCTCCTGGTTTCCATCCTTAAAAAGATGCCCACGGTTTAATCAACCACACTGCTTCCCTCAGAGGAATTCCACATCAAGTGGGACATTGCCCCAGCCGGTTATAACTGGACTCCAGTGATTATCTTCCTGTCAGAACCTTGAGTTACCTAGGTTACATGTGTCAACAGAGTTTAAAGCTCTGTTTATTTGCCTCCCCAGACAGTGGTAGAAAAAGGGTCTCCCACAGCCAGCGAGCTGCCCAGACAGCCATGCTACTTAGTAACCACTTGCTAAAGCTAACACTCTCTTGGCATGTGGTTCCCACCAGATGAATTACAGCCCAGTGCACACTGGGTTCATTCAAAGCACTGATCTTAGATCAGGAGAGACACCTCCCATACTACAGTGGGAAGGGAACAGAGTCCAACACTGGGGTATTGGGGTGTAAATCCCTTAACTGCATCACACTGGGTGCAATTATATTGGTGGGTCTCCTTCACCTACAAAACGAAGACTTAAAACAATACCATTCTTCCTATGCTTAAGAATTTAGCAAGAAATTAGCAACATACAATTCTCCCTCAAACCAAACACAAAACTGTATATGAAAGAGAAGAAAATGAAATGCAAACATTCTCTAATAAATCAAAGATTTTAAGTATTGATTTTGAATAATCCTTTTCTTTAAAATACAGAGCCTAGGACTGAGAATATAGTTCAGTGGTAGGGCGTACGCTCAGCACGCAGGAGATGCTAGGGTCACTTGGACATTTTTTTTTATTTGTACACAAATGAATATTATGAGGCAAGTACACAAGGCTTGCAGCAGCCACTAAGGGAGGACGGAAAAGGGAGAAGAAAGGAGGAAGAAAATGTACAAAGCAATAGTCTACACTATACAGGCCTATGGAAGATCTTGCTGGTCACTAACAGTTCTTTTCAACCTACATGTCTACCTAGCCTTAGGGAAGCTCTTTCAATATAATATTCCAAGAAGACACCAATAATTATTTCTTTAAAAATTTAATATTGTTGAAAAACAGTGGATTCAAGATCATACTCCATATTAGTTCCTATTTAAAAAAAATAAAGTCTCAGCTCTCTTTTGCAGTGGAAGTTAGGATCTCAAACAAGAGCCACTAACTGCAGTTGGCTTAGGAGGTCCATTTGATAACCAAGCCTGTAATTACTCATTCGGTTTCATTCAGCCAGAGCCCTGGATAAAACGGCAAGAGGGTTCCATTCACAAGTCGGGCTGCTGGCATTGCTTATCAATGGGGTGCCTTAGTTCTGGCATCTTGTAGAAGACAACACTGACTTCCCTTTAATGGCACCATAGGGTATCATTTCATGTGGGCTAGGACTTGGGAGGCTGACCTTCAAAAGTCCCAGTGCTCTGTTTACACCATGTGCACCAGGAAGAATGAGTCGCTGGGATGCCCTGGTTTGAGAACATACAAAAATATTCCATTTCTGGATAGGAGGAACAGCAAGGGCTCATTGTAAATGGGGAGTGCACATGGGTATGGAAGCAACTTGGGACCATGAAAGGATCTATTCGTGCTTCTTACTACAATTTACTGATATTCCTTCAGCATGCAAAGTGTTTCTGTTCCAAATTAGCATGTGCAAACTCACACTGCAAGGGTTTCAATAACTATGACATGTAACAGAATATTCTAAACCTTAGCCAACTGAGACAGTGGTAAATCTTCCTCATCTCACACAGTTCTGTGAGCCACAGTGCAGGAAGTCAGTGACCTGTCCTTGTCTTAGCGTCTCTGGTGATGTCAGACAGACTATCAAAAGTGTGCTCACCTGCAGATTTGAATGGTGCTGGGTGACGTCCATTCAAAATGGCTTACTTGATCATCTGTCTGCCGACAACAGGCTATGGCCCTCATTTCACACACCTCCCCATAAAGCTGTGCAAGTGTTCTTTCGGTGCAGATGCTGAATTTCCCCAGAATAAGTGATGCACGAAGCTAAAAAAAAAAAAAACCACACCAAGCACCTCTTTGTGACTTTAGCCCAAAGATATATGTGGCTATATTCTAATATCTCATGGATTACCCAGATCAGATATATGATTGAAAAGGACTATCGCAGGTCCTGGGGAACCCATTTGGTAACTGATACCATAGAACTTACAGTACCAGGCTCAAAGTCCAGAAGTGAATGGGCTGCTTCGGATCTGAATGTGCATGAAGTTCAATGTGAGATTTTCAGGAAAGAAATTCTTGAACAACAACTTATTTTTTAATTTTTAAATTATTTTTTATTGAGTTATTTATTTTTCTCCACTCCCTTTCCTTCCTTCCTTCTCCCCTTCTCCCCTCTCCCATGATCCCTATGCTCCCAATTTATGCAGGAGATTTTGTCTTTTCTTTCTTGCTATGTAGATACATGTATGTCTCTCTAAGGGTCCTCTTTGTTGTCTAGATTCTCTGGGGTTGTGACCTGTAGGCTGGTTTTTCTTTGCTTTATGTCTAAAAGCCACTTACGTGTGAATACAAATTATATATGTCTTTCTGGCTCTGGGTTACCTTGCTCAATATGGTTTTTTTTCTAGATCCATCCATTTGCCTGCAAATTTCAAGATGTCATTTTTTTATCTCTGTGTAGTACTTCATTGTATAAATTACGATATTTTCTTTACCCAGTCTTCAGTTGAGGGGCATCTAGGTTGTTTCCAGGTTCTTGCTATTCCAAATAATGCTACTATGAACATAGTTGAGCATATTACCTTGTGGTATGATTGAGCATCTTTTGGGTATATACTGGGTCTTGGGTATATTGCTGGGTCTTGAGATAGAGTGTTTCCTAATTTTGAACAGGAACTTTTAAGCTCCATTCAACATTCAGATAGAGAAAGCTTATCTACAAAACACTATCCCACACACAGAGGAAAAAATAGGAAACATGGGTCTCAGACTGAGAGCAATGTTGAAATCCAAACGATCACTCATCAGAATTCCAACCCCAAGGGCAAGAAACAGTTCTTGATTTCAGGCCAGTTCTTTTCCTCTTGAGAGGCCTCTGTGTTCTCTTAGCTCTTCATCCAGCCCTCTGAGCTCCTTGTCCAGCTTCCGTTTCCAAAGGAAGTGGCTCCTCAGGTGTATGTGAAGATTTCTCCAAAAGCAGTGTTTCTTAGGAAACACTGCTGAGAACTGACAAATGGGATTATAGGAAATTCAAAAGCTGCTGCACAGCAGAGGAAACGATCAGAGCCAGCCTTACAGAATGGGAAAACGTCCTTGGCCAACCACACACCAGATAGGGGGTTATTAATATCCAGGCTATACAAAGAGCTGCAAAAATTAAACTCCAAAAATCCAAGTCATCTTACAACTAATGAACTGAATAGACCATTCTCGAAAACAGAAATGCAACAATAAATAAATCCTTGAAAAAGTGTTTATCATCCTTTCATTGGCACCAGAAGCCAATTAAAAGTGCCTGGAGAGTTGAACTCGGCCCTGTCAGAATGGCTATCACAAGGAAACAAACGACAACAAACACTGCTGAGGATGTGGAGAGAGAGGAGCTCTTACTCGTTGCAGTGGGGATGCGAGGCTGTGTGGCCACTGTACGGTCAGAATGGAGACTAATCAAAAAACTAAAAGCAGAACTATCATATGACCTGGCCATGCTATTCCTGGGTGATATACTTGAAGGACTCTACAGGTGCACCCCACAGATGCACCTGAGCAGCTGTGATTGTTACTGAACTATTCCCCAGGATCAAGAAATAGAACCAACTGAACTATTAGTCAAAAGGTGAATAGATAATGAAAACGTGATGCATATATATACAACGGAATTTTATGCAGCCAAAAAGAAAAGCAAAATCATGACATTTGCGGGAAGATGGACCGGAACTAGAAATCACCGAGTTAAGTGAAATAAGCCAGGCTTAGAAAGACAAATGCTTCATCTTTCCTCTCATTATGTAGAACCTAGATTTATATATATATATTTGTAATGCATATTATTCGTAGACATATATACATGTATGTGTGTTTGCATATTTATGTGTGTATATTTATATATGTACGTTTGTATGTTTTAGGCCATGATCCCAGATAGGGAATCATGAGAGAGGAGGAGGAGATCTTAAGAGAGACAGAAAATAAAGTAATGGCATCCATGTGATTAGAAAACAGAATGGAGAAATAACTGGGGACTGAATGGATGAAGTGAAGGAGACTGAAGTGAAGGAAAGGCACGGGGAAGATAGCAGGAAGAGAGAAATGACATCTACACATGAAGGTGTCAGGAAATCCATTGCAATTTCTCACAGCTTTATGTGGATGCTTCTTTCGGTGGTTTTTGGCAGGCTCATTCACACCCATGCATTCTGCCAGGAAACTGACTGACTGGAAAGTCTCAGATGGCCTTACTTGCGTATTCAGCATTTGGCACCAGCTGTCAGCTAAGAACAAGTTAATTTTTCTCAATTTGGGGAGATTGTGTCTCCAAAAGATACTTGGCAATGTGTAAATAGTTTTGATTGTCACAGCTTTGTGGAGGTTATTGCATCAATAATTAGAGGTCAGAGATGTTTATGAGCATGCCGTATTAGACAGATCAGTCTCCTTCATCAGTAAGATGCCTAGCCTGAAATGTCAATAGTGCTGAGAAGCCCAGGGACATGTAAGTTTATACGAAATATCTTCTTTAGTCTTTACAATAACCATCACAGATGACTGACGCTCTTGATATCTGGAAGTGAGAGAGTTCCCCTGTGAGGCAATAAGTAACCAACAAGATCACACAGTGGTAAAGCGAAGACTTGGGCCTAAGTGTGCACATATACGGCCTTTTAACTAACACGATGGTGTTATACATTCCGCTTAGAATGTGCACCTTCCCAGAAGATCTGACTTTCCAAATGCTAAAACCACACCCAGGGAACAGTCTAAAGGTTCAACTGTTTGTTCCCTTAGACAAATTCCCCAAAAACAAAGCCCAATGCAAGGATTCAGTGGAGATGCTTTGTGGAGGAGGTACAAGCCTGTGGCTGCAAAACTGCAGAAGGGAAATGGTGCTGAGGACAACGGGAAGCAGTGCAAGGTGACTCGCTCCGGGAGAGACATCTGGCCAGATGGGTGAACCTTTCCAGATGGGCTGCTCCTGTGGACGGTGCTCTCTGTGTTTGACGGCTGGAAGGAAGGAGGAAGAAAGAACAGATCACGTGTTTCACTGTGCAGCACTTACTTTCCTGAGCCTCACCTGCCCACACTCGAGGGTTCTGTAACCTGTTCCTGTAGCTGGGACTTTGGAAGCCATACATCAGCTACAACTTGGTCTTCGTAGTCTAAGAGTATTGTGGCCTTGGCAGGATATTCAAGAAAGCACTAAGCGGTGAACTTCTTGGTCTTCTGTAGACACCCAACTACGAAAGCTCTGAATTCATTGATACAACAATAGGTAATGGTTTTCCTCACGATAAATTGTCCTTTACAGAAAGAATTTCTTGGATAACGGGTAAATACTAAAAACCAAAGCCCCTTATTATGAGAAGGCTGAAGATCAGAGGAGAGACTGAAGCCAAGGTATAGTGGCACACACCTAAAATGCCACCGCTGGGAGTCTGCAGAATCACAGTAAGTACTGGGCTGCACAGTGAGTTCAAGGCAAGCCTGGGGGTGTGTGGGAAGATGAGATGATCCCCTGTTCTGCCTCAAGACACTGGTGCCAATATTTGGGGAAAGCAAACCCCTCTTTATCTCCGGAGTCATCTGTTTTCCAGCATCAATGGCCCCAGACTTTTCAAATCTCACTCATGTGAAGATAGTCCACATCATCTCTAGAACTGATTGCCCAAACCCTTGTTAAAATAGCACTGCAAGTGGAGTTCCAGGAAACAAACGTGATGATTCAGATGCAAGCGTGCATCGGCACGAACAGGACCGGTCCGTGCCCCATCAGGTCAGTGCACTCCTAATAAGCTAGTGAGGGACCACATTTGCTAGTTGGCAGCCACTGAACACCCATTGCCTCACCCTGTCCATTGAAGCTCTTCAGACTGTTTCACAAGCTGTACCAAAGGCTTCTCTCCCCTATCCTGTGCTCCCCTTGATTGCTTGGACTCAACTCGCACACTTAACTTGATTTAATTTATTCTGAGACGACACAGTTCTCAGGGCTTACCGCATGCATTTCTGGGTATGCCACGTACCCACTGCTGAATGTAGAACACAAATAGTAAATACTGCTAGCTAGAGGGGTCGGGTGGCTAGATAATCAGAGCAAACGAAAAGTGGTCAGGTAGAATCCAAATCTGTGAGGTTCACGCTGGTGTACTGGGAATTCAGAAGGCAGCTTTTCTTAGTTTGACCTAACTACTGCCATGCAAAAATGAAACCCAGAGTTGAAAGGTCTTCTGGCTTAAAAATATAAGTTGAAAATCTGTGTATTTACTGGATATACTCCATCTTTTAAATGTTGGTCCCCAATTCACAAAATTCTAACATATACTATTAGCCAAAAACAAAGACATCTGCAGTCTGGGTTCAGCCCACGACAGGCTTCAAGTTTGCAAGCTTCCCCTGTGGGGATCGAGGACTTGCTCAGCACTGGTTTTAATTGAGACAAAAATGTAAAATGACTTGTGTTATCTTGGATTTAAAATCATAACATTTATTTTCAATACTCCCCTCTTAATCACAGGCTTGAGCCTTTTAAAGCCAAAAGAATCTTCAGGGTTACACTGTTTAGTCTTTTTGTTTTACAGAGAAGGAATGTATGGTTCAGAAATAAGAAGTCAGTTGATTTTAAATAAATTTTTGAAAGAACAAATTTAAGGATGCAGGTTTTTGGAAACAAATGGAGCCACACTGGCCTACTAGTTCAGGGTTTCTCTACGAGCACTGCTGCTGTTTTAGAATAATTCTTGATTAGGGGTGTGCATTTGTTATTTTTCTCATTGCTGTGACCAAACACCTAACAGGAAACCACTTGAGAGAAGAAAGGATTGTTGGGCTCACAGTCTGAAGGATTCCAATCCATCATGTCCAGTACGACATGGGAGCAGGTGGGTTCATGGTGGCAGCAGCTGGCAGCGGGGTCTCCTCGTTCCCTTACATTTCAGTGGGAAAGGACGCAGACAGGCAAGAGGTAATGCTGGAGCTCAGCTGGCTTTGTCATTTTCCCTTTCTGTAGTCTAAGATGCTAACCCCAGCTTGTAGGATGCTACCGCCCACATGAAGAGGGCATTTCCTCTGCTTAGTTAACCTTCTGGAAAAGGTTCTGGCAGACACATCCTCCTGTGGGTCACCCTAGTGCCTAGTCAAACTGACAGTTAACATTAACCACAACATGGTGGCTGTTGGGCACACTGTGGGATGTTCAGCCACATCTCTGGTTTCTGTACCCTGGATTCCTATACTCAGTCCTGCAGTCATGAGTGCCCCAGAAGGACAAAATCACCACTGTCCTCGGAAACCAATGGTGCCCACTGGCTTTATCCAGTCCTTTCATGTGGTAGATGAGAAAAACTAGACTCAGAAAATTGAAGAATATTTCCCTCAAGATCACTGAAGAACAGAACTATTGGCATGGGTCAGGCCAGGACTCAAGTCCCTTAACTCTTGATACAGTGTTCTTTTTACCAAGCCTGAGTGTCTTTCTTATTATTATTTATTTTGTTTATATTCATTATTACTGTGTGTGTATGATATATGTGTGTGTGTATAATAGTGCAGGTGTGGGCTTGTATGTGGAGATCTGAGAACAAGTTGCAGGAGTCAATTCCCAACTTCTCGCATGCAAATTCTAGGTATCAAATCCAGTCATTAGGCTTGCATAGCAAATAATTTCACCCACTGAGCCATCTCCCCAGTCCTCAAGCCCGAAGAGTTTAAGCACAAGTCTTCAAATAACTGAGCAGTCTAAAACTGCATGGTTCATACGGAGTGACTACATGGCCAATGACAAGAGAAACAGAGCCTAAGACTGAAAGGCTAGGGATCAGTTCTCAGCACATCAACTTACTAACTTTGTACACTGACCAAGTGAACCTATCAGGTCTTTGTTTATCACTTTACATGAAAATTAGATGGTAAAAGCTATATAGTGCTTACCACATGATAGTGAATTGCTATGCCGTTACTATTATTGCTATTATAATTAGTGGTGCCTGGGATCGGTAAACTATATCTCAAATATAATCTGGCTTTCTTATTTTTAAAGCCTATGGGCAGAGAATGATTTTTATAAGTTCAAATGGCAAAAATAGCACTACTCTTGTGACACATGAAATCTTGTATAATTCAAAGATCAGTGCCTATAAGTAAAAATCATTAATTCTTTAACTAGACCTTTAGTCTCTATGAAGAAAAATAGTTAAAATTTGTACAGTGCCCTCTGGTGTGCAGGAGGTAATATAGCAAATAAATTCTTGTTTCTGATGCCACTTAAGTACCTGTAACCATTGTATTTAAGATATTTCCCAGGGTCTGTATACACTGAGGCTTTTCCAAAAAACATAGGCTCCTGAGTCATCCAAGGGACATGAAAACCTTTTACTTTTTATAGACATCCTTTCTTAAATAAATCTCATTGTGAAATTGGTTCTTAGAGGTGTTCTTTCAGAATCTGGGATATTTATCAAAAAGAAAGGAAATGGCTTGCTCGGTGTTAAGCCAACTGCATATTTTAAGTGCTCCACAATTTGGACAGGACAATCAAGAGGGATATCCTGGAAAGGGAAAAACAGATAAGAACAAACTGCTAAGATTAAAATTTAAGGGATGTTGTCATGGCACTTTTTTTAAATACCTTGAGCATCTTGGTTATAATTTAATCTGACTGTTGGCCAGAAGTTGAAATGTCCTAATACCTGTTTACAACCTTCACTCTACCAGCAGTTAGATGTAGGCTTTCTACGGTTAATTTTCAGTTCAATGCAATCCATTATAGTGATTTTCAAGCACACACCCTGGGCATCATAAGTACAAGGATAAACATTGCCTTTGCTATAAAATATTTCTAAGCAGCTCTGGTTTGGTCATTGAAGCTCTTGAATCACCTCCTTCTTTGAATATGAAAGTCAGGCATTAGATTAAATGCCAGTTCACAAAAGTTTTATTGAGGGCCTTTGTCTACCCGTACTCTATTCTCATGAAATCCAAGTTACCCATACATAATAGCAGACCACCAAGAACTGAACTGGGCTCTGCCATTGTGGTCATTCCATTCTTAAAGTGCACCTAACTCTCTGCCATTTGAAGTAGCTCATGAGGTTAATGCTATGCAGACGTTAGAAGGAAACCCATCAAGTTTTCCTGAATAAGGAAGAACAGAATTCACAAGAGAAGCAACAGTGGGGCAAATTGAAAAGGGTGAACTCATTGGTGGCCAGGTAGGCTGAGGATGGCATAAAGACAGACGAAAACACATCAGGAGTTACAAATGAAGACCGAACCCAATAGAACTAGTGCTTTCCCCAGCGGAGCTCTAATTCAAAACCTAGTCCAAAAGGGATGGACAATTCTCAGTAAAATATCAATAATATGATGGGCAAGAAGAGGTAGGAATGTCTTGGACTCTAGTTAGTGCCACATGTAAACTGAAAAGATTCATTCAGAAGGAGGTGGCAGAAATGAGGCCCATGGTTCCCCCAAGGGAAGGGGCTGAGGAGTCCTCAAATGGAGCCAGACCAACATCCAGCTGCTATATTTCAGGAATTTGCTCTCAATCGGTAGGACTTATTATATTCAAATTATTCTCAGTTCTCATACATTTATGGCAGAGGAACTTTGTGTGGCTTGTCAGTTCTGAGGGACTGGGAGCTCAGGCAGCAGAGGGACTGCAGTCAGTCACAGAGAGAGGGAGGGTGAGGAGGCTGTGTAAGGGAAGCAGGGATGACAGCAGTGTAGCTCTCCAGCCATGCCACCTGCCCCTTCCTGTCCTCTAAGTTGCCATCTATAATGACAATGAGAGCCCTATCCCCTCTCCTGAGAGTTTGGCAACAGAAGCAGGATTCATACCCATTGTTGAATGCTGTTTGGGTTAAAGCTAATTAAGTCCCAAACTGTCGGTCCCACTTGGGAGGAACAGGACTGAGTTAGACTTGACTTCCTCAGGAAGGATCCCTCAACATTCAGATGCTGGAGGAAGTAAAACTGTGGATGCCTCTGCTCGATGCAATAACTACTTCTTCTGCATGTCCCATCGTACACAAGTTAGATTGCAAGGTCCTTCTGGAAAGGCCTGTCCCACTGCGGCTGGTTTAAAGAACACCTGGCCTTTGCTAGTGGGTCCTCCTGCCCACGTCTCAGGACCCTCTGGTTTCACCAAGTTTCCTGGCCTGCTGTGCCAAAGCTTCCCCTTCTCTCCACTCTCCCACACCTAGCCTCCAACTCACTCCTAGCTGTGGTGTGCTTGGGGGAAATTCAATCCATATGTTTCCTCTTGTTTCTTCAGAACTCATCCAGCCATTGTTTAAAGAGGGAGGCAACAGCCAAGAGCCATGGGAGGCCTCTCTTGGCCTTCTAGTCCTTCATTAGGAAGCAGGGAAAAGAGGACTCTGCCAAGAGCAAACCTGAAACATTCCTGTGGGTTCAGTTCAATGCCTGCAGATCACGTTCACACACAAACATGACCCCGGGACTTAGGATGGGAGGCATTCGCTGTTCGAAGACTCCTGGGGTGGAGGAGGTGGTAAAATACCATCACACTGGCCTCCCTTGGCGATGTCCTCAGGGAAGCAGTTGACAGGAGGCTGCTCTCCTTATCTACCTATACCCACTCTGACAGAAACGCCTGTAAATGGCACCCACACTAATGGAGAATCAATGATTTCAGCTCTGTCTTAATCGTAGAAGAGACGTCTTAGGCTCAGAGAGGGCAAGGGACCTGCCCACAGTCAATGAGATGACCGGGGTTTTGTGTGGAAACTAGGGCTTCTGATTTTACATCCACAGCTTTGACCCCTGTATCTCTCATCCAGACCTTACACAGATGCTCAATGCCTGGTGCAGATTTTCTGGCTTGCTCTAGGCCAAACCTTTGAAGAATTTTATTTATCTACTCTTCTAGAAACATCAACTTGGCAGTTGAAAATCCACAATCCCATGACTAAAACATAACTAAGGAATCTTGAGAGTTGTGTATCAGACCAGGGTTTCAAAAGCAGTGGTAAGACTCACAGGAAAAATTAAATTTATATTAATATATTATTTCATTAACTATAAATTTTCTAGAAAGCAAGGTCTTCGCGAGTCTTTTTAAATTATATGTTTTTAATACAATTTCTTTGACACCTTATGCAGCCCGTGTGCTCTGAAATGGTAGGAGGTTTATGAAAATCAGTATGGTCCATATATTAGTTTCTCCTCCATTGCTATGAGACAACACCATGACCGAGGCAAATCTGAGGAAGAAACAGTTCACTTTGGCTTATGGTTCCAGAAAGAGAAAAGTCGTTGTGGCAGCGGAGAAGCATGGCGGCTAGAACAGAAAGCCGAGAGCTCACATCTTCCAAAGGGAAGCATGAAGCAAAGAAAAAGAAAATGGAAATGCCTTTACATTCTAAAAGCTGCCCCTAGTGACATTCTTCCTCTGTCAAATCCACATGTCCTAATCCTTTCCAAACAGCACCATGAACTGGGGACCAAGGGCTCAAACACAAGAATCTGTGGGGGCCATTTTCATCAAACTGCTCCAGGGCACTATCACCTACCTTTGCCCAATAGTTCCCAGAGACCCTCTCAGCCTCAGCCCACCATGCCTTCGGGGAAAACCTCCAGGCAGCAGGAAGTCTGCGGCTGAGAACGAGTGTAACAACAGGGTGCTTGAGGGCTATGGAGGACGCGTAGCTAAAGGCTGTGCAGGAGGTAGGAGGTGGGAGTGTGGAGAAAGATGGAAGCTGAAGTCGTAGCTCCATAGGCCCTCCTGGTTACACTGGCTATGGAGCACGGTGACTTCAAAGTCAGGCTATATAAACCCAAGTCCCAAATTCCACACTGCTAATCGGAGACGCTGTTGAACTTTCGATCTTTGACTATTCTAAGACCACCACCTATAAAAGGGTAAACCTGAGATGACAACAGGCCTGAAGTATCTCACGCATACGCTGACCAACATGCAGAAAATTCCATTTCTTACCTGTGACATAAAACCTGCAAAGGCAGGTTGTTTGTCTGATTTTAACGTGTCTGTTTTGACACCAGAGGATATTTTCCTCTTGAGAGCAGTACGTAGAGATCAAAATTACAAAAGCAATAAGTCCGCAGGCTTGGCACCATTGAATACTTCAAAGAGAAAACTCCTTGTCTCAGCCAAGATGCCTGGCACCATTCTGTTTACATGTACCTTGCCTTGGGTGCAAGCGGAGCAAACACAGGTACCAGAACGCCAGGGAGGTAGTGGGCGTTTGTCTCTTAGCGTGCTAGCCTGTGTGTACAGCTGCAGGCAATTATACAAACCCAGAATTGTTTTGTTCTTTTGCTCCTGGAGAAAGGAGAATGGATGATGGGTTTTCTGCTTTCATCTTTCAGTATTTTGTTTTATTTTTACTTCTCATCATAATATTTAGATAGTATTTGTAGAAGGGAGAGCAATCATAATAAAGCGGTAATCAAACAAAGAGTTCTAAGGCACCGTCACCCAAACCTCCACCTCAGAAATGTTTCCCGTAGGCAGCAGGCAGCAGAGGGCATGGGAAAGAGTGTTGACAAGAAGAGGGGACTGAGCTGTGCCAGCCAGCACCTCTTCCAAAATTCTCCATATGTCAGGTACGGTATAAGCAAGGACTCCATGGAACAGTCAGATGTCCTGGATGCTTCTCCAGGCTAGACCATCTTAAGATCGCAAGGTGACTGAAAGCAAGGACACACCCTTCACAGCCAAGAGCGAAACCTCAGTTCATTGCTCTGTAAGGAGGCATAGACCTCTATCCCAGCACCCAGGAGGCTCACAGCCTCAAGTACCTAATGATACCCTGTCTTAAATAAAAATAAAGAAAAATCTCAGTTAAAGAAGACAAATATGATGACAATGCAATATTTTAAAATAAAAAATTAATCTTAAAACCTCGTGCTGCACAGAATATCAAAAGTAAAGCATCCTGCTGTGAGTTCATGTGTGTAACTGGCTGTGTCCAGAAAATGCATTTTCTCATAGTCACCCACCACCTCTGGCTCTTGCACTCTCTCCACCCCTTCTTAGACGATGATCTCAGACACTTGTGAAGAGATGTGTAATAGATATGTTCATTCACTGCTGACAATTCCCTGGTCTCTTATTCTCTGCTCCTGGACCAGTTGTGCCACCATCTATTGCAAAAGATGCTCCTTGAAGAGGGCCGAGAGATGCCTTAACCTGTAGTCCTTAGGAATGACTTTAATACGAAGGTAATTTAGCAGAACAATTGCAATAGGTTTTCCACCAGGGTTTGTTATCTGTCTAACTACTGGTTCTTGGCCTCAGTAAAGGGGCCAGGCATGGGTTTTATCTTGTGGAGAAGGCCTTATATCTACTTAGAAGGTGGCTGGTGTCCCCATGGCATGCAAGTGACTCCTGCACTAGTAGAAATGCCTTGCCAAGCTTGCAGTCATTGTAGCTCTCTGCGTTCACAGCTGTGGAAGGCGGATTATTGCTTTTCTCCTTTAACATCGTGCAGAAGACCTTCTAGCACTGACATCTACCCAGCGTGGATGGAGCTTCCAGATCAGCACCAGGCTGATTTCTCCACATTTTATAACTTAAGGACATAGTGTCTTCAGCAATGGAGTTTTAATCATCAAGTTCTGGCGATAACCAAGGCACCGGCAAGAGTCTGTACCATTTGGGAGTCGATGGGACCTCAGGACCTCAGCGGTCAACAACTCCAAAAAACATATCCTATTCCTAGCACTTGGTTTTTTACTTGTACGCTTGCAGTATCTAGTAGAGACATTAATGTTCCATTATAGGGCAACTCCATTTAAGCTCTTTTTATATATGTTTTAGGAAGTTTCTACAATAATAAGTTTCCTTTTTGGAGAAGTCTTCAGTGTTAGTTATCCTTCCTCATATTCCCCACTCAGCCCCGACCTCCCACAACCCACGCCAATCTAACCCTTCCTGTTCCATTATTCGCATTTAACTCTTTGTACCACTATATGCCCAAGACCCGTACAAGCTCAAGGTTGACAAAATCCCAGCCTGGAGACAGGGGGCAGACATGAAGTGCCACCGCAGCTGAAGAGTTAATGGTCATTGACAGATGCTGGGAAAGGGGGAATCAGTCTTCTTTAAGAATGTGGCCCCTGACAAGCTGACCATGCTCCCATGAAAGGCCACACACCCAGGAGTCAATGGGAAGCACCAACTATACCTGGTGGATTTTTTTTTAGGAAAAAACAAAGTTAGGTGGGTAGGGCAGGGGTTTTCATATGAGAGGAGTTGAGTGAGGGTTAAATATGATCAAAGTACCCTGAAATCCTCACCGTGTGCTACAGGAGCAACTGGCCCAGCAAGGCATGTCCACTGGTGAAATAGTGGCAGGAAGGTCTTGGGACTAACTACTTTCTGATTGGATCAAAAGCCCATTCAACAAGATAAAAACCCATACCTGGTATGATTATCTGACTAAGAACTTATGGTCAGAGAGATAAGAAACCCTAGGAGAGGACATACTACTATTTTCTGCTAATTAAGTGGAGATAGTTTTAACCCAACCCCGAATGACTAATCATTATACCCATCGACTAAGGTATCTCAACCAAAGCTCTGTTTGCAGTAGATGCTGATCTATAGAGAAGAACACCTGGCCAGGGTGCAGAGACTAAGGGACTGCAGAATGTCTAGCCCTAAAGGGAAAGCATATACCACACACACCCCTCCTCCAGAGGCTTGGGGATCATTGCAGAAAATGGGGCAGAAAGAATGTAAGAATCAGAGGTAGCAGGTGACCCCAAGGAAACATTGTCTTCTAGAAACAGCAGAGCAACTGCATATATGAACTTGGAGCAGTTGTGAGGATGCATGAGACCCGCGCAGGCCCAACCAAGCCAGACCAATCCCAGCACAGACAGAGAAATCGGGCCCAGAGTTTATCAGCGGTTTTTAGCTGATATGAAAATAAGAATCAAGTTTTTGCAAAGAGCCCATCGCTGAATAAGCTAACCATAACTCCAGTGGAAATCCACACACTGAAGAATATTTGGGCATTATAAATTGACCTTGATGGAGGAGAGAGAGAGAGAGAGAGAGAGAGAGAGAGAGAGAGAGTTAGGTGTGAATAGCGTGATTCTAGGAAGAGTCGGAGGGAGGGAATGAGAGACAAGGAAAACATGCTGTATGAAATTCTCAGAGAACTAATGAAAATAGCAAGACTGACCTGTTAGCTGTCAGGTAAATACGCACTAAGACTGCATAGCACTTTAGGGAATATAGTTATCACTGGGGAAGGTGGTAGTGATACTGTAGTCATAAAAGCAAGGTTAGCATCAAGTCTAGAAAACAGCAGGTGGAGTAAATAGCAAGGAAAAATAAACAGGAAGTAGAAGGTGTATGGACCAAAAATATGAAAATAACTGTACATATTTCAAATACATTCTTTAAAGAATGTGACTGATTACCTTTTGAAATAAAAATCTCTTGCTTTGAATTTGGGAATAAGATTGAGCATCACGGAATATTCATTTCTTTGACTTGATCTCTCGGTCTAATCAGCGCAATGACCCACTTATGAGGTCATAGACAAATGTGCCACTAAATACGCCGAAGATTATACTTACAGGAATTTGTTGTAAGTACAGTCAAACTGCGGGAAAGAGTCGATTGTAATAGAGAAAAATCTTAAACAAGTCTCAAAGGAACACTATTCAGTAATTTAAAATAACGATTATGATGCCCAAGCAATTAAAATGATTAATGGACTATTTAAGGTGAAAAATAGGATATAGTTTACACATCACACCCAAGCGTATATGGGTAGCAATAATTAGAGTCAGTTGCCACATTGAATGCATTCATAAATGAAAAGTAGACAATAATGTTGTTGTAGAAATTGTCCAATAAAAGAATGTTTTAGTTAGCTAAAATAAATAAGAACACAAAGTTTGGTGGGTGTGGAATAGGGGATGAATCTGGGAGGGGTGGATATGATTAGACAACAATGCATGAAATTCTCCAAGAATAATAAAATATAGAAAAAAGTGCCTTTCAGTTCTGAAAATAAATAAATAAAATGGGAAAATATATGCACTATACTAACAGTTATATGTGAACTACATATGAAAGATAACAGTAAATGTATTCAAAAGTCCAATAATTTTAATTTTAAATGAAAATCCTTATTCCTTCATTCCTCCCTGCCTTTTTTCTTGGTTTTAGGAATTGTGTGGCCTACTGTATTTTTCAAGGTCTCGACAGGAAACGTAGCACAATCAAGGGTATGGCTGGAGAAGTAATGAATTACAGGGAGGTCTCAGAAGTGTAAGTTAAGGGAAGCAGCAAAAGATGCTTAAATATCCGCGTCCCCAACAGCTGGAGTCATTAGACTTATCAGCAAAAGAGACAGGAGGGAGTCTTTAGAGAAGAACAGGGCACTTCCTCTCCTAGCACAGGACAAAGGGGCTCAGAGAGGAGGAGCCAAGAGGAGCCAGGATCACCATAGAGCTGAAGTGAGGGATGGGGAAAGAGGAGGAGCCAGCTCCCCAGAGCTGAAGTGAGGGATGGGGAAAGAGGAGGAACCAGCTCCCTAGAGCTGAAGTGAGGGATGTGGAAAGAGGAGGAGCCAGCTCCCCAGAGCAGAAGTGAGGGATGGGGAAAGAGGAGGAGCCAGCTCCCCAGAACTGGAGTGAGGGATGGAGAAAATTGTGTGTGTGTGTGTGTGGTGTGTGGTATGTGTGTAGTGTGCATAGGGAGGGATGTGTAATGGGGGGTGGGTATGTAGTGTGTGTGATATGTGTGTGTGTGGTATTTGTGTATGGTGGTATGTGTTTGTGTGTGTGTATGGTATGTGTGTATGGTGTGTGTGTAGTGTGTATGTGTGTGCGTGTGCAGTGTGTGTTTGTGTGTGTGGTGTGGTGTGTGGTATGTGTGTTGTTTGTGTATGTGTGATGTGTGATTGTGTGTGGTGTGTTTATGGTGTGGGTGTATGGTATGTGTGTGGTGTGTGTATGGTGTGGGTGTATGGTATGTGTGTGGTATGTATGTGGTATGTATGTATGTGTGTGTTGTGTCGTGTGTGTGTGGTGTGGTATGTGTGTATATGGTGTGTGGTGTGTGTTCATGTAGCATGGTTTCTTTCATGTAGATGTGCTGTTTGTGAAGTGCTCTGACTGAGTCCCCTTTGCACTGAGTTGCAGTGTTTGGGCTTCCTTTCCCTGGCTTCACTAGAGCACTCCAAACCCAGGACAGGATGGTAAGTATGGATACCTACAATGGGCCCTGCTGCCAGCTTTGGCTGGACCTGTGGTTTGACTTCCCCGGCTTTCCTGCTGTTTCATCGTGTTCTTTGACAGGCAGCTGAGAGTCAGTTCTAGCCCAGCCCAGTCACTCCACTCCCTCGCCTCGGTTTCCTTAGATAATAACTTAGGCTGCAGGGGCTTGTAGAGGCGACAGGTCTGAGAGCACAGAATGGACTGCCGTGGATACACGGACAAAGAGTGGGTGGACGCTTCAGGTTCTCATAAACAGGGTAATTAGAACCTTGCACATGGGGTTGGGTTCGGGAAAGTTGAGAATCAAAGGAAATTAAAAATGAGTGGAAATATGAATGATCTACTCCTAGGAAAACACACACGTATGCCCATAACCACACACACACACATGCATACACATACATACACACTCAACTACCCACACTCCCAGCCCTCTTCATACACATTTGTTTCCTCCACTAAGAAACAGACTAAATAAAAATATGTGCCGATGTTGTGAGGCATACTTGAAGAATGTAGTTTTTGTCTATTTGCTTTCCATTCCAACTTTCATGGATGTTTAACAAATGCCTTCTATACTCCCAGGCACTCACTCAGCACTGTATCAATAATGGTGAAAACGCCAGAAGGAAGCATTCCTCCCCCAGGACGTCTTTAATCCAGTGAGGGAAACAAACATGAGAAAAACCAACTGACCAATCAGTCAACCAATCCATACAAATTCTAACAGATGCTATAAAGAAAATGAAGAAACTCTCCCATATACCCCTTCTTTCTCTCTTTCAAATTCATGGCTGCCTTTTCATTAGTGGTTGTATGTATGTGTGTATGGGTATGTATACGCATATACAACATATATTCCTAAATACATAAATGCAGCCTGCTTAGTCTTTGCAATGCTATTGGTTTGAGAGGAACTGTTTGTTGTGATTTGGAAGTTGCTGTGAGAAGCTCTCCATCTGACAGACAGAGAAAACTTTATGTGTGATGCAAGTACTTCTGTCTCGCCCTTGAGGAATGCACACAGGACTACTGAAGCAGAAAGAAAGGGGTCTGTCAGTCTGCAGAGTTGGAGCTGGCGCCTGAAAGACAACGAACAAGTTGTGAGCCCTGTGAACTGCAGTCATGATGGCAAGACATACCCACTGGTGCAAAAGTGGCAGAGCGTTATGGGAGCAACCAGTGGTTTTCTGAGATTCGGCTCACTTTATAGGAAGAAATACAAGCTTGGTACTGCAAATCTGGCCCCAAACCCATGTTTTGGGGAATTTTTAGGCCCCAAGAGTGAGTCTACTGCAGTTATTTTGCTAAATGGACATTCTATAAAACTGCCTTCTAAATTCATGCCTCTGTGCCAATACATTAGTGTATCGTTAAGGCATCATCAGAAAAGTCTCCACATTGTGGGTGATAGTTAAGGCAAAAATCTCCCAACTGGCCAAAGCCTTTCGAATAAGAGACTGTAGAGCCCCCAGATACAACGACACATCTACACCATGCCATCTCCAAATCTCAGGGACTATGAAAGAAAACAGGGATGGAAGGATTAGAAGAACCAGCAATAAGGGAGAACCAGAGTGAGATGGGGTCCCCTAGATATGACGCAATCACTGCATGTGTGAACTCACAGTAGACGTGGTGACTTGAACAAGTAAAACCCTCACCCCTAACTGAGGAGCTATGGACACATAGATGGCATCTAGGGGAGGAAGAGTCAATTGTCCTAAGGCTGTGGCTCCTGGCAGGTCAACCACACTCCAGTGGATGAGTCTGATACACAGCAGTATACGGGCAACACAAATTGGAGTTGACAGGTTATCAAATGTGGCAAAAAGGACAGGAAGTTGGAGGATCAGTGAGGAGGTGGGAGTGGGTCTGGGAGGAGTCACAGGAGGAGTTGGGGGTGAATACAACAGTTAATACAATACCGTGAACTCAAGATCCATCTCAAAATTGCATTACATAATTTTTAGAATTCTCAAATAATTAACAAAAATGTTTACTTTTAACAAATAATAAAAAGGAAAAGAAACAGAAGGAAGGTCTTCTAGGAAGAGGGTCAGTGCTTAAAATGGGACATTCATGTGAAAGTAGCTACAGGCATGCTTCAGAACACACTGATGACGCTTACACTGTTGTCACAAGCCGGTCCACAGCCAGGACCCTATGGACACATATCATTTTTCATTGGCTAAAGGTGAATGATTGACATCAGCTTCCCTGCTTCTTCCTCATGCACCTGAGATGTGTATAGAGCAACTAAGACTTCTTCCTCAAGCTTACAAAAAAAAGAAAAGGAAAGAAAAGAAAGAAAGAAAGAAAGAAAGAAAGAAAGAAAGAAAGAAANNAAAGAAAGAAAGAAAGAAAGAAAGAAAGAAAGAAAGAAAGAAAGAGAATTGTTATGGCTAGCTGGTTTTTGTCTTTTATCTTTTTTTTTCATTGTATTCCTATGAGCTTGAAAGTAACACTGTTTTGGAAAATTCCCCATCTGAATTTGTCTCTGCACCTCCTGCTGCCACTAGCACAGGACCTAGCACAAAGAGGTGCTCAGCCAAAGGTCACTAAACACTAAGAATCAGCAGCACATCCATGGCAGGACACACAGGTAAATAAAGCAAAGTTTTGCCCTCAAGATAGTCACAGGCATAAATTTGAAAGAATAAAAATATATGCATATGTGCTTGTATGTTGTTTGATAAATGTGTCTAAATAAATATATATGGTCCTCCCTCCAAATCAGAAGTTAACAGACTGCAACCAAACTCACATGTTTTCCAATCTATAAGCATTTGCAGGCTTGAAATCTCCAAAGCAGAAACCTGAGGGCACAAAAGCAGATTCAAGTACAGTCTGTGCAATGCCTTGAAGTGACCCATAAATACTCACCGAGCCTTTCCCCAGCCCTACACCTAGTCATAAATCCCCATTTCTTTTCAAGAACTTCTACATTTGATCAACGGTGCCGGGTGATGTTTAAACCAGGCCATTTGGAATATTCGATTTTCATGCGTAGTCTTAAGATTTTAATTTCCACTCTGCAAACTGGCTCAGATTTTCCCTGTCCTGAAATAAATCAGGATTTCTGAGACATGAAAGCGGGCTCCAAGCACAGAGGGGCTTTCTGAGTGTTCAGCCTGCCCACACTACGCAGGCTAGCCATGCTTACAAATGACTTACCTCTCACCTCATCCCAGCCCCGGGGAAAGGCCTGGAAAACTGGCAGCTAATGTGGTGAGAGAAAAATGCCCAGCATTCAGGTTCAATCTGTCAAAAAGAGGCTGGAACCACTCATCAAGGGAGAGGGAAATAAACCCCAAGATGCTATGAAACATTTGCTCGAGCAATCTGAAATTAATTGGTCCCTTACTCGATCTCCCCTCCTTCAAGCCTTCCCAGTGGCCATGTGCTCCAAATGGGTAGCCAGCCCCCAACCGTAGATTGGAGGGTTTGCATATAACACTAACAGTATGTCACACACAGAACATGTTGGAGCAGAGTCTTTGGATTTCTGTAGCCAATTGCCTGGGTGAGAAAGGAAAAGCAGAAAAGAGATCTGTAGCTGGCAGCAGAGAGGAACAGCGTTCTCCATTCTGTTATGCTCAAGCTACAGGACTTTAGAGTAGTTAGGCATCTCAACCAAACTGAAATTTACAACTTTTTTTATCTGATAAAAGGGAGGGAAATGTCTTCTTACTGGGATTCCATGGTAATGTAAGTGAGTTCATGCTGGGAACTGGACTAACCGAACAGAAATGCAGGTAGGAAATTATCATCACACAAGACTCAATAAGCGCCCCCTGATTGTATCCATAATAAATAAATATTAAAAGAACAATACTCTGAATCCAATCGATGACAGACATCCTCTCAGCTCCCATCAGTCTTCACATGACTTACTGGATGGAATCCTAACATTGTCCATTCACCAAGCTAAGGACTGATTCTAATGCTATAGGCAAGGCTCTAGTGTGCCAGGAACTTCCTCCCACCACTAAGTGTTATTTCATCAAAAATCTATTGTATTTATCCTCAGACTCTCTCCAGTTGTATTTCTGAATGTAATTATAAATTTTAATTAAATATCACACTATTCAATAATATTGATGTGTAATTGTGTATCTTAATTAAAAATAATGATATAATAAAAATTTATACTTGTAATATACCTAGAAATACACTTGAGAGAACTTTAACTAAGTGATACTTTTTGTCCAACTGGTGTGAGTAAGGTCACTGTAAAACACTGGAGAAACCTTTATAAAAGTTTAGAAGGTTTCTATCTTTGCCTATTTCCCCAAACATTTTTTCCTGTCTTGCTTCACTTTAAAGAAATTAAAAAATTAAGCAGCTTGCGAGCACAACCATTTAAGAGAGGCATTTGGCATTTGGCATCCAACTAGGAAAGCATCCATAGGGTAGGAAACAATATGGATAAACCTGGAGGACAATGTGCTAAATGATAGAAGCCAGCCTGAGGGAAGAATGCTGTATAATGCCAGTTGCATGAAGTATAAAATAGACTTTTTAAAAAAATGCTAGAGAATAATCCAGTAGCTGCAAGAACGAGCCCTGGGGAACTCTACTTGATTAATGTAAAGCCTTAACATACAAGATAAAAAGGTTCTACAAATCTACTGTGCACCACTGCTGTCCTGGTTGAGTTTTGTTGACTTGACACAAACCTAGACATAGCTGGGAAGAGGGAATCTTTATGAAGAAAATGTCTCCATGAGATTGCCCTATGGGCACGTCTGTAGGATACTGGGCTGAGTAATGATCTATCCGGGAAAGTCAGCTCACTGAGGGCAGTGCCATCCATGGGCAAGAGGTTCCAGGTGGTATAGACAGCAGGTTGAGAAAGCCATTGGGAGCAAAGAAGTAAGCAGCCCTTCTCCATGGCTTCTCCTCTCATTCCTGCCTCCAGGTTCCTGATTGAGTTCCTTCCTGCCCTGACTTCCCTCAGTGACTGAGTATGACCTGACAGCTGTAAGCTGAAACAACCTCTTTCCTCCCTGAGCTGCTCTTGGTCATGATGATTTATCATGTCAATAGAAAAAATAACTAAGATGACTGTTCCTACCGTTAACCACATTGGATTGTATATTAAAATTATGGTTGAGGCTATATCTTGTGTGAAGCATTCTTATTACAGTAAATAAAGTTTAAGCAAACAGAAGAAGGGGAAAATGAGAGAGAGAACAAAGCTAACTGGGAAATCTACTCAGTGGATCCACAGACAAAACCAAGGCCTTAGCCCAACACAGAAAGATTGCTACCCTAATTCTGCATTGCCATCAGTTCCTCCTGACCAAATTTAATCACTCACAATACCATTTCTAGGTAGCTTGCCTGTACTTGGTGGCTGATATTTGTATACCTGGTCAGTTGCTAATATACAGGAATCCTGAATGCAAATCATATCCAGAGCTATCCAGAGCTATTGAGAAACCCACAATCTAGTTCAACACTGACAAATTATGAAGACTGGAGAGCTCAGATACCAACATATAATGTGACCTACAACTCTCCTCCAAGTACAGAACAGCCAAAGAGGAGAGAGCTAGAGGATTTCTTCCAAATAGCTTACGTTGGTGCCACTGCCATAAATTCTCTCATTCACTGTCCATAAAAACTAAATAGCCTTCAGCACCTAGTTCTGAGCAGGTTTTTGATGGCCTAACAATTTCAAAGAAATGACACGTGTACAGGATGTTGGAGGTGGGATTATGTAAGGGGGACAATCCAGGGGCCAGGAGGAAATGGCGGAAGAATCCATCTGGGATCCTTTCATTCTCACAAATATTTCTCGAATACCTTCTCAGATATTTTAACTCCCCTGCTTATGGACAGATGATAATAGCAGTGATAAATTATAACAAGCCAAAGAGCAGAGTCACTGTGCCAGGTGTGATCTAAAATGTTTTAGCCATGTCAACTCATTTTTCATAACATACTGATGAGGGGGACATTCATAATCATCTTCCTCTGGTAGAGAGCAAAGCTGAGATCAGAGGAGTTAGAGAGCTTTCTCAAGGTTTCACAACTGGTAGGTACTAACGCTGGACTGGCACCTAGGCCGGTCTCAATTAGCAGTTTAAAACGAGCCAAGACAGCCCACCCACACTCATTAGCAAGCTCAATGCTTGGCATTAAGTGCCTCAAAAATAAGGTATCTCAGTGTTTACAGTCTTTCAAGAAAAACAGACATATACAGAGCAGTAGTCAAGTGGCATCTTAGAGATAACTGAGATCTAAGCATAGGTGGTGTGGACCAATCAGGACACATGAGTCACACAGGAGGTGGCTCGTTCTGGAATGGTGAACACAAGCTTGCCAGGCAAGGGAGAGAAAAGAAGACATAAAACCCTCCTTAAGAACTACCAAGTTGCTGGGTGGTGGTGGTGCACACCTTTAATCCCAGTACTTGGGGAGCAGAGGCAGATGGATCTCTGTGGGTTTGATGCCAGTGTGGTCTACAGAGCTAGTTTCAGAACAGCCAGGGCTGTTATACAGAGAAACTCTGTCTCAAAAACAAACAAAACAGAAAAACAAATAGGAAAAAAGTTACCGTGTTCCCCTGGAGCTGGGAATCTAGGCAGATCTAGTGCAGAAGATGAAGAGATGAACCGTGGGGGTAGAGGGACTGACAAAATGGAAGCTTCCATATCAGGCTAAGCAGCAAAGAGGACTAGAAAGCTAATGTTTCTTTGGATCCCTGTCCCAGAAAATATATGCTTCGAGGGACATAGACCATGGGAGAAAATGAGAGGATCTTGCTAGGATATATAAAAGCTTTACTCGGGTAACATGGCAGATTTTGGGTTGCAAAGGAGGTAGACAAATTGAAAAGATGCACTTAAGAAACTTTCAGGATAACCCTGATAAACAAGGACAAGGACCAAAACCCAGAAGGCAGAAGAAAAAGATTTTTAAAAAGTTCCAGAATCCCAAGATGCGCATGTTGTGGGGACTCACCTTAGCAAGGGGAACAACGTCTACACATTAATCATTCAGGAGATAATGCAGTGGGGTCCCGCCCTACAAAGCCATTTCATCTTGGCTCTGCTGAATGATTTTGATTGAGAGGATAGTTGCCATTTTTATCCCTTATATTTATATCCACAAACTGCATCTTTCCATGAAGGATTTGAGGTGTCTGGAAAGTCACCAAATGAAATGCAGCATCTGATGACAAGGGGCTTACTGAAGGAACTCTTGCGATCATAAATCAGCCGCTCCTGTCAAGGAGACAGGTTCAAGCTGAAGATAGCAAGAAACATCCTCTATGGCAGCTCCAGACTCCAAGTGGCTCTCCCTCCATTTATCCGGAGGCACAAAGGTTCAGAATGCATCCAGCTTGCTGGGCTGCCAGCTTGAGCCTTACTGTGGGAAAATAAAGAGGTACTGAAACTGGGAATGAGTCTCAAATAGAACCTTCACGCCCTTTCCTGGAGACACTTAAAATTACATAAGACACGTAAATAAGTCAAGATTTCCAAAGAGACAACATTTTAATCTAAAAATAGACGAAGCCCGGGAAGGTGAAACTCTGAAGACCTTTGTGGTGTGTTTGGACATGGGGGTTGTTTTTGTTGTTGCTTTTGGTTTTTACAGTCTTAATCTCATTCAACTCGTCTTGCCTCCGATATGAAGTTGGAAAAGAATGGTCTCCATTTTACAGACAAAAGAACTGAAATTCCGAGGTAAATGTCACTTCCTGAAGGTTATTCTATTCCTCGATTTCAGAAAAGCTGGTCTTAGAAAAATAGGAAGATCTCACATTTATAGTAACTGCCAGGTGCTGGGCTATGCTACTTCTACATTGAATTCTGATGCCACCCTACATAGACATAACCAGTGACTTAGGGTTTAAAACATTAAAAGTTATTATGAATCAATTTTAAAAAGCAGACTAATATATAAGCAAAAATTTAAAAACATTTTTTAAAAACAAAAGAATTTAAAAATATATCCTTGTCATGAAAAAGAAGGGGCATGTTAATCCATGCTGGTTTTTAAAAGGTTGATGTCTTAAAGTGTCAATAAAGAGTTTTTCTTTCTTTACTGTATAAATTAATTTCTGTGTTGGTAACCCCATATGTATCTACCTACACTTAACATTAAAAAATGAAAATATTTTGAAACACTGGATATTTGTGTCTCTATAGCCTTACAGATTTATTTAAAAACATAAAATACCCCACAATAATAATTCAAATGTTCAAACTGGGACGTGCCCACTAGGCACTGAGCTTTCTATGACCTTCACAACACTTCTGCATCAAATGCTCTAGAACACTGGTTTCTGCCCAATGGATCACTGCGGGCTATCATCCAGGTACTCACAGAGTAAATCAGTATGGGCCATTATCATGACAATCAAAACAATGACCTCAAAAGTCTTTTTTTTAATTTTTGGTTTGGTTTTTGCCTGTAATTTTTTTTCTTTGTTGAAACAGTCTCATTGGTTAGCTCAGGTGAGCCTGGAACTCAAGGCAAGCTTCCTGCTTTAGCTAGTTTCCCAAGTCCTGAGGTTATAGGTGTATATGGACTCCCATATACGGTTCATCTTCCACTTGAAATTTTTTTTCAAGAAATGGAAATTTCACTTTTGTGTATATTTAAGAATCTCTCATTATCTTCTCTTTATCTTTTTCTAATGACAATTTAGTAGCCAGTCACATACATGCATATATATATATATATATTCACATGTACAGACATATATATCATACATTTTTATAATATATCTTTTCTCTCACTCATTTTAAGATTTTCTTCTTCTTTTCGTGAAATTTAGTAACTTGGCTATAATGGGACCTGTATTGTCGTCTTTGCATTTATTTGTCGAGATCCTGTAGCTGAAGGGGAGATTGGCAAGTGTTTTCTGCCACCACCACTCCTCTGAGTATCTAAATATGTAGATATTGACAGTGTTCTGCTTTCTTAAGATTACTGAGGTGGGGAGTTTTTTAAGCCTTCCTTTGTGTGTGCTTCACTGCATGCTTCAAGCTCTTAGTCTTTTGTGGTATGAAGTCTGTCAATGAATCTTTCATTTTAGACCCTACCTTCTCTGTCACTAGAATTTCCATTTAGTTCTCTTAATGCCTTTTATTCCTCGGCTCATGTTGCTTGTGTCACTCCTTCCATCCTTTAAATATAGTCGTTTCGGCATCCTTGTCTGCCACATCTATCACTTCTGTGACTTCTGGGTTTATGTCCACTGGCTTTTTATTTTATTCTTTTTCAGATTATGAGCAGCATTTCTCTGTTTCATTGGCAACCTATATTGCATGCTAGACACTGGAAGATTAATGCCTTTGAATATCTGGATTTTGTGGTCTTCCTTTTCAAACAGCATTGTTACGATTTAAAAGACCTCAGGGGAAAGAGAGAGATGCCATCTTGCGACAGCGATCACGTCAAGAGTATTTTATTGGGGCGAGGGGATGGGAAAAGGGGAAGACCAGCCTCTGAAGACAGGCCTGGCAGAAGAGAGGAAAGGGTGGCGGAGAAAGAGGAGGCAGGGTGACTTTTATGAGAGGACATAGCTGTAGTGTTGTAGCTGATGATGTTGTCAGGACCCTGAGCAGGTCAGAGTACTGCCTGGGTCCTGGCAAACTCATCCTGCCAGGTGACAAGCCAACAGAATGCCTGAATGCTAACATGCATGAACTGTTATTTCATTTGTTATTTGGGAACTTTATCTGTGAATCATTCTGGTGCTTTCGAGACTTGAAATGGCAGAAGACGTCTTCAGAGTCTACAGAATGCCCTTTGTCTTTAGCGAGGTCTCTGTCATCCAGAGGCTCAGAATTACTGGCCCTCATTGATTCTAGAAATGGCTTGGTCTGCACATCCTTGCTGAGTTCTTCCCCAGATCCTTTTTGTTTGCTTGCTTCAGAGAGTCCTATTCTAGACAAGCTGAAGACCTTGGTAGGATTTTACATCTTCCTGATATCACTCTTCCCTGTTCTACTATTCTACTGCAGTTCATGCCATTGGGGCCTCCCAAAATCCCATCTGTTTCTGTGACCTGGGAAGGTACCAAGCTGTTTTTGGACTCCTCCTGTGTATCATATCCTTTAACCTGTTGTGCCTAAACTCCCACCTTTTTATTATAAAAAAGAAATGGGAATGTAATTATCTGTCCTGTCCCTTTAAGAGACAAGCCACACTCCCTCCCTCCCCCAGGCAAACTGATCTTCAGCTTCCAGCCTGAGTCCCTTCTTTTCTGTCTCCCTCTCAGAGGCAGCTTTTGTCTCTCCCTTCCCACCACTTCTCCCCTCCCCTCCTCTGTTTCTCTCTCTCTCTCTCTGTCTGCTCCTCTCCACCCTCTTCCCTTCCTTAACCCACTAAATAAATATCCAGCCTCATTCTTCATGGTGTACCTATTCATGTCTTTGTCTCTTGCCTGCTGCGTGGCTCCCTGCCTGGGACCAGCCACTTTCAGAGACCTGAAGCTTGGTCTTCTGGCATGCCCATCGGGCTGTCTCTCCTCGTAGGACTCGCTGCCCCTCATGACCCACTGCAGCCACTTGGGGGAACTGCACTGTCTCTGCTTGGCTGCTCTCAGGACCCACTGCCTGCTGCCTCCCCGCTTGGGCACCTCCAGTGTGGGCCCGCTGCAGCCACTCAGGAACCTGAAACATTTTAATTTAATCCATTGCACTGTGTACCATGTCCAGAAAGTATCTTCATACTGCAAGCTGAGTTTGTAGGAGTGCGGACCTCTAGTTTTGACTTCCCTCACAGAGCTGTCTTGAGCAAGGACCAGAAACAAAGGTGTCATATACATTATTCCATTTTCCTTGTCAATGAAGCGAGCAGTTCTATTATCCATTACCAAATACAGATACTTTTAGTATTTCAACAAAAGTCCATTAAGCAAATCCACACATTTGTTTACGCATTAGTTTGACAAACAGCTCTGAAATGTATAATAAGTTTCTGGCATTGTGCCTTGATGAAAAACAAAGTGGTACCTAGGAAATGTCTGAGATCTGGACCTCATCGACTCTCCCCCATCCACTCACTTTGAGAAAATTCTTTAACCTCTCTAGTCTCAGTTCCCTTATGGTTAGACCAGAATAACAAAATGCCTCCCATGTAAGATTATTGTTAGGATTAAATATATTGTCTGTAAAACAACCAGCCAATCCAAGGCTTATGGTCTGAGGCTGATGGATTGCAATTATTATTTTTATCATAGGCGCCTCTGGAAAGAATTGAAGTGACAATAAATCACTGGGTCTGGATGAACTGCTTCCATTGGTGGCTGGTAATAACCCTGTGCCTCACAGTAACGGGATAAACTGGGTGACATCCAAGAGAAAGAATGACCAATGAAAACTGAGAGTTTAAAGAAATAAACTTTTCTCCCCTGGTTAAGTAAGGCAGTGTCTCATAACGTGTAACCTGAGATTTCAAAGTAATGCAGGCTTGCTCCAGCACCAAAGGCAGACCGGCTGCTAGTGGATTCCTTAGGGACAGAAGATGGAACTACACAAAGGAAGGGATTGGACTTCGAGGGAGCCATTGCGGCACGGCACAGGAGATCAGTAGTAAGAGCCGTTCCTCTCATCTCGGTGAATCAGGCCAAGATTTCCAGCTTGAGCTGAGATTCCGTCACTAAAGAGCAAAAGTTCTTCCCATCTGTGCCAGCCATGCAAACAAAAGTTCAAGTCAATTAAATTCAGTAGCTGATGACTTGGGTGAACTGAGTGTGTGCTTAACTTCCCAGAAATACTTGCAAGCATTGAACAGCTGAGAACAAATGCTAACTCATAAATAACCCATGCTGCTAATTACTGGGGATTGAGATGCAGGTGAATGATGTTCCTGCTGCTAAGCTTTGCATCAAACCATTCCCCGAGCCACCCAAATTCAGATTTGGTGCTTTCCACACCAACACTACTTTCCAAAATTATTCTGAGAATAATGTATTTAAGTCAATTAACATTGTGCCAATATTCTTATTTTTAGATTTATTCCTGACATAAAATTCAAGGACCTTGAGCTCAATCAATGTTAATGGCTTTTTCTTTGAACCACACCAGCAAATAAAATACTATATATAACATAGTAAAAAAATAATAATAAAACGCCAAATCCAGTAATAAGGCCCTTAGTAGATGTTCAAAAATATTTAAGCATAATATTTTGAGTGAATTTATGAACAGCAAAATGATCTACCTTTTTTGACACAAAATAAGAAAAAGTATTCTGAGAGATGACTGTACTAGTTTTTGTCTACCCAGGAAGACTCCCAGCTGGGAAACTGTCTTTATCCATGGGCACGTCTGTGGGCCATTCTCTTGATTGCTAATTGAGGTAGGAATGTCCACTTTACATGTTGCCATCCGTAGTCAGGTGGGCCAGGACTGTGGAAGAAATGGAGCTGAGCAAGCTAGGGAATCCACCCAGGGAGCAGCATTCCTCCATGATGTCTGCTTCCGGCTCCTGCCCTCAGTTCCGGCCCTGGCTTTCTGCAGTGATGTAATGTGACCTGTAAGTCAAATAAACCTTTTTGTCCCCAAGTTAGTTTTGGTCACTGTTTTATCACAGTAATAGGGAAGCAAACTAGGAAAGTAAATTTCTCACTTGAAGCTGGTTGTCTGACCAATCAGAATGGCAATGCTTAGTAGAGTCGGGCCACCTTTTGATATAAATATTCTGCCTCCCTTCAGGTTTTTGAGACTGATCTGTAGCCTAGACTGATCTCCAACTCATGACAGTCCTCCTGCCTCAGCCTCTCCCTGACTGCTGGGATTATAGACATGAGCCATTGTGCCTGGCTTCTACAAGGCTTTTAAGTCAAGCACCTTCCTCTCCCTTCCCCTGCTCAGTTTAGTCACAGAGAATACAAATCGTCATGGTTACTTTAAGAAAAATTCTCATAGGCACCAGCAGTGAGAAATAAACCAGAGTTGTTTGTGGCATGAGATCTTAATGCAATTTTGGAAATGTTATATAATAGTCTCATTTTGGTTGGTTTCGGCTTGATTACATTACAATTCTTTTAAATGAATGACTGAACACAAACAGATTTGGGCAAAGAAGAAAAGTTCTTAAATATTACTGCCTCAGTGAAACTTTTTGTATGAATGTTTTCCAGAAAAATCAATTTTCTTAATGGAATCCCTAGGAGCATTTCTGAAAATGTCTTGAGAGTGACCAAATCGTATCCTGCATTGATTTCTATGTGGTTAGTTTAACGACAATTATATATGATATTTTAGAAATGATAGACATAATTAAATTGGTATAAGAACTACAAAAGTTAGGGGCAGAACGTTCTAAATGTGCGTGCCTTGTCTTCAGTGTGTGGCGTAATCATGGCAGGACAGCCCTTTGACAATAGGGCTGCTGTTACTCTGTGAGCAGACTTCTTATCCCCACACATTCAGAGCTTAAGACCTAAGCTGGTGCTTTGATCTGCATGGTTTTAGGGGTTTAGTTTACCAGAACAAAGAGGTAATAAAGAAAAGACAGACATAGATGCATATACAGAAAAGTTAGGATCAGGTAGACCTGATAGACCAGCAGCCTGGAAACTCTACCCATTTATTATATTAGCACTGACCAAGGAGGTGGGTCTCTTGCACACAGCTGAGTGAGGGGAGACAGGTTAGCTAACTTCAGCAAGTCTCAGGTTGCAGTCATCCTGAGGAGTTATAGCTGATAGTTTCAGCATACACTGGTTTTAGCTAGAGATCAATCATTTCTAACATCTATGCTTGAACTAGAGGGAAGCTTTGCCATTCCTCTGAGTGTGAGCCAGGGAAGGCATTTGCCATTCTCATTGGTCTAAGACACTGGAGTCTTTGACATGGATGTGACCATGTCAACAACACATGCTCACTCAGGACTTCATCAGCTCCCCACTAGTGTGTACCGATGGTACTTAAAGTGACTTTGGGAAACACAGAGACATGCTTCCACATACCTGCCTATGGTGCCCTGTTAACCCAGGGCCAGTATCTTTCTCCTTTCATTGGCCCCTACTGCCTTCTGCTTCCCATCCTCTCTGTAATTAACTCCATTCATACACAAAGCAAGTGGTCCCTCCATGTTACCTGTGTCCTAAATTATGTGACCAACGCTTAAATTCCTTTCAGTGAATACTTACCTCTTTGCTGTAATCTGAACTTGAAAAAACTGACGCTTTCCAAACTGTGCAATATAAATGAGGTTTTTTCAAGGCTACATTTACACTTAGCAGAATGCGCATTCAGTGTATAACATATTGAGCTTAGACAACTGTGTGCGTCTGTGCTGGCAGCTTTTCCAACAACACGGAGTTCCTCCATTGTCCGCAAAGTTCTCTCATGCCCTTTGCCAGGCCCTCAACGGAGAATAGCTATTCTAAAGATTGTTTTTGGTCACAAACCAGTTTTGCCTACTTTAGAACCTCATATATATTGAAGCATATAGAGCATGTTATTTTTCTCCAGCTTTATTTGAGCTTGGCAGGGTGTTTGTGAGATTCTTCCCTGAAATTCATTCATTACTAATCAGCATTCAGATCTTTGAATAGACTCCAGTGCGTTTCTCCATTCACTTATTCTGGTCTAAACCATGGTTGACTGAGATTCTTGGTTCTTGTGCAAGAATTTCTGTGGACAATTGCTTTCATTTCTCTTAGAAATATATTAAAGAGTCACATAGTCACAGGCTAGGTGCATTTGGGTTTTATAAATGGCCAAACTTTTCCACAGTGGCTTACTGGATGCTAGATTTCTCCTTCCAGAATGAAAACATGAACTCCCTCATCTGCTGAGAACATGGGAAATAAACAACTCCTAACCAAACTCCTCTCTGGGATGTGTCTCAGGTGCAAAAATCCATTTGACACAAGATAACTCCCAGGAATAGATCAAAACTGTCAGGAAAATGAGGGCCGTGAAGGCAAATGCAGAAGGCGTAGCTCTGGGCCTTAAATGATGTACAGCTTCTTCTCATCTGCTGCCCACATACATTCATAGATGTTCTCAAAACTCCCTTCTCTACTGATCCTGAGAGCTTGGCCTACTATCAGATGACTGTCACAGTTTTTAATTCTAGCTATCAACAATAACTTTTCAATCTATAGAGTAGTTCATTATCAAGCAATTTCCTTTCTATTGTCCTTTTTACTCTGTAGGACGTTTAGCAGAACCAGAGTGACTCTAGAGGTAATAACATTAGTTTGTAACATGAAAAGACACTGCCAAAACTAGAGCTGGAATTTACATTCGAGTCCTTATTCATCTAAGGTACCAACTTAGGCACCATGTGCTACGGGACCCTTTGGCACAACACGGTTTGATGCAGAGACAAGGGAATGGGAAATGCAGGATCCACGATGGTGCAAATGCTCCTTTTGCCAAAACAGTGGTGGAGCACATGGGCTCTGTGTTAGCAATACAACCCTGGAAGCTGGGAATTCTCCAGCATCTGAACGTTACTTCTCTCATCATGCGCGATTTGCTTCCTCACTTGGCACTGAATCATTCATCAGTAGGTTCAGGGTGGACTCCTGGCCCTTTAATAATAGAGTAAGTCGTTTGAGGGGATCACATTACTTCTCTGAAGTTCGCTTTCTCCATCTGCAAAACTGGTTTTCAGCATTTCTGATTTCAGAGGAGGAAGGGAGAGAGGGAGGGAAGGAGGATGGGAGAGCAGGAGAGAGAGAGAGAACGACCATGCTATTTTTCACTGTCAACATATCATTTCATGAAAAGCAGAACAAAAGACATTCCTTCAAAATAAATGCACTTAGCTAACTTGATGAATGAAATTCGTCATGACCAAACCTAAGCCAGAGCCTGGCCTTGGGGAGCTACAGCCCTGGGTGATCCCCGAGGTTTTTAATTTATGAAGTTATGAGCCTCTTTGAAGGCAACACAAGACGTTTTGTGAGAAGGATCTCTTGGTGGTAGCAGTTTACAACGTTTCTGGTTTTCTGGGGGAATTTCATTAAGTTCATGGCTTGGCACTGGGAGCCGAGCATCACAGGAGAGGCCTGACCTAAGAGAACTGCAAATTAAAGACGGCTTGATTGCCAGCTGGTTCTGTGAGAGTACCATCCACACCCAGCAGTTGCCAAGGTTGTAAAATGCCCCCCAAACAACTGCCTACCCTACAGCACTACAAGCCCAGCAAGGCCAGCTCAGTCTGTAGCAGACAGCCCAGACAAGCCCCCAGCATGTGCGAAGGCAGAGCTAGCAACAGCAAAACAATTCAACTTTAAGCTTTATATTGATTTGGTTTTAGTCTCCATTTTAAAAAGTCATTCTGACCTATTGCAGGAATATATAGGGTTCACACTGTGCTTCTTAATATGCAAGCAATATTCCTTAAACGTGTTAAATTTTATTTCATTTCTAATTAAAATATAATTACACTATTTCCCCTTCCTCTTCTCCCCCCATTCCTCTCATGTCCCCCCCTTGCTTCCTCCCAAATTCCTGGCTTCTTTTTCTTTAATTGTTATTGTTTTTTTATATCTATCTCTATGTTAATAAATATATAAATATAACCCTTCTGAGTCCACATAGTATTGCTCAGTGGATTTAGAGCTGATGACTTGATATTAGATAACAAACAGGGAGCTAATACCTAGGAGAGACTGAGTTTCCCTCTCACAGAAATCATTAATTGCTTATAACTCTGTACCTAGAGGTAAGGCCCTGTGAGGGTTCCCCCAGCCCCACTGGGATGTCAACTAGTGTTGGAAATGCCCATGTCTTAGGCAGCCATAATGTTGAGATTTCCTGGGTATAGCCTCCCTGTCATATCTATAAGACACGAACTTGCAGGAGACCATCTGCTCCTCTGGCTCTTACAGACTTCTACCCCTTCTTTCACAACACCCCCTGATAAGTCCTAACTACGTCCTCAATGCTGATTCATATACCCACAGATGAGTGTGGCTCTCACTTCTTCTCAGGTCTGGTCAAACCTGATTATCTAACTGGGTTAGTCATGGGAGTCTAAATCTTGGTAAGTAGACATCAAACTTGCATCTACATTTAATCCTAGAGCTTAGTATATGAAGAATAGTAAATATTTTTGAGTCAAGGAATATCAATTGACAAACAACTGCAACATTAGAGCTGTTCTTTTGTTTAGGCATCTATGACCCTTCTGAAAGCTTCTGGAGCCGCAAACAATTCTATAGACACTGGTAAGCAATACATCTTCATATTTTACTTGCTCAATACATATTCCTTAAACAACTACCTCAGGAAGTGCAAAGTTTTAATACCATCATGGAGGGTTTGTGACAACATATACCAACCTTATCCATGTACGACTGGAAAACACAGCCCAGGAAAAAGCAGATCCAACCCATCGAATGAAGTTCTCACACTTTCCCACTTCTCCCTCCCATGTTTTTTTTTCCTCAACTTGCTTCCCACATTGGTAAACTGGGAAATACAAGCATTAGCCTATAGGGACAAAGCTGAGATTTCCTGTTACTCACTCCAGATTTCCATGGCAGTCATATAAACACAGAAATAAAAGGAAGGCACATGAGCTTTCCCATCACGACCCCATTTCTGGTAAGCCAAATATGTCTTCTACAGAGAATGTTCTCAGATATTGGCTTCCAGGAAAATAATTTCAGTTTCATCTTAAGTTAGGAATAGTTCTAACCTGAAATCTGAAATTAATAGTTCTCCGTCTTGAACCCACTCACCAGAGGAATCCTAAAAACATCTAATGCAATATCTGGACTTCACTTAAGATCCACTAATACTGAATATCTTGGTTTCACTTTCAAATTGCATTTCCAAAAAGAGCCGGTTAGGAGCAGAAAATGGAGTGTTGCTAAATAGGGAGCAAAGAGAAGAGGAAGTTTTTGAGGGGGAGAGTAAAGGAAGAGTTCATTTAGGTGATAAAATATTTAATGCCGCGTTTACATCTTAACAGGAAGAAAGAAAGAGACGTATCAGTGACGCAGAAGAGGACACACATACTAAGGGTACCTTCCTGCAGCATTAGGGTGAGGACCCGTCATGCCAGGGGAGAAGGGCTGCATGCACAGTATGGTAGGTGTCGTCTAGATCAGAGGAAGGAAGGCAGAGCACATGGGCTCGACGCTGTCGTAGGGTCTGCTATGGGACTCTGCTTCCAGTGAAGTGAGAAGCAAGTTCTCGAAGAAAACTGTGGGAAAAGACAAGCAAAATAGAATGAAAATAAAACTATGGCAGAAATTCTGTAGATCATGAAAAGTACTATCAATAACCTTGGGTTAATAAATTTTAAATGCAAATAAATTCTGGTATTATATAAAATATTACTTAAAGCTGACCTGGAAAAACTGAAATTCTTTTAAAGTGATCAAATACACACCATTAGAAATTTATTGTGATTAAAAATATGCTGTATTTTACTGATGACTGCTATCATTTTTTTCAAAAGCTAGATGCATATTTCATAGGCTACTTCATAGCATATGAAAATTAGAAGAAACACCAAGTCACTTTTGAAGATACAAACCTGTCTTCAAAATCTAAAGAGAAACTCTCAAGAAATGCATATTTTAGGCATTCTTCATTATAAAAAAAGACTTAAAAATCAAAAAGAAAATGTTAGCAAATAAAATTCAATGAGACATTGAAATAGCATAATAACTAAGTTTTTGTTAAGATGCACATATATAAAATACATAAATATGTTTAAATATATGCTTGGGTCGATTTTTATATTAAACTTTTAAAAATACGACTGATAATAAAATATAAAGCAAAAATAATTTTGCATCAGCAATCAATATAACAATTCCCTCTGGGTGCTAAGCAAAAATAAATTCCTAATCTTATTCTCTTCAACTTTTCACCAAAGGAATCTGACATTGCAGTAAGACAGGAAAAATAATGTCAGTTGGGTTCACAAATGACACACTTTTCTATACAGAAAATAAGAAAGAATGTTCAGATACACTCTCAGAACAATTAAGAGCATTCAACAAGTGTCCTGAGTACTAAATTGCAACATGGATGATATTATCCCTGGCTTCTAATCAAATCAATCAGAAGATATACTTTATAAATTCTTCTGCAATCATAATAAGTGACGTAATTACCTAGAAATAAACCAGCAGTTAGAGTTGGTACCCTAAGTAGAAAAGTCACTGAGATTTATTGGCGTTTCCTCCCAAGACTAAAGTGAATTAAAAAATTTCACACTTGTTGAGAAAAGTCTAAATACAAATTGCAACCTTCACTTTAATCTATACTCGTCCACAAACTCCATTACTACAAACATTGAAGCAATAAGTTCCTAACTGAGCAAGATGATTACAAAATTCACATACAAGAATAAAGGGCCTACAATAACCAAAACAAAGGAAAAGATGAGTAAAGTAGAATTTGATGCTCTATCAAAATTGAACACGATCTTCATAAATCTACCTAGGGTAAATTTTTCTTAGTTATGACACAATAATAATAACATTAAAACATCCTAGGCTGGAGTGAAGCTCAGTAGAGATCTCCTGGCACTGCAAGACCTGGGTTCAACACACAGCACCATAAAAATTCATTAATTCTATACACTATAAATGAATAACCATATTAATTATATTAAGGATATTTCACTGTCTTTAAGTTAAAAAAAAGTCTGTCTGACAAAATATATCAATAAATCAGACTTTAAGCTATGGGCTAGAAAACTGTAGCATTCTCAGTGTGAGTAAGCATTATCATCCAGCTTACAATGGCTCTTACGCATGGGTCAGTGAAAGAGAACTGAAAAGACAAACAGGAAACAATACGAATTTTTAGTTCATGGGTACTGCTACGGCAGCTCCTTCCACTCCTTCAGCCAATAGCCTTTAAGATACAACTGACATGTTTATGGGAAGACACTAAAATACTATTTTCCAGATTTTAGGCTGATAAAAATAAAGTTTAAAACACAAACATTTAAATTTAAAAGTTGTTGAGGGCCAAAAGAACTCTGAGCAAAGACCTTACTCAACCACCTGCTTGCTCTAACCACAAGATGTTCTTTCAGATAAGCTTTTGAAAGAAGCTTTGCAAAATGTACCGTTACTTCTCGGAATCAGCTGTGGGTTAAGTTGCTGCAAGAACATGTGCCAAGACCTGCCCTACTTTTATTTCCTCT
>LOJH01003606.1:4945-20835 GCA_001685095.1 Ellobius talpinus | reverse complement strand
TGTGTGTGTGTGTGTGTGTGTGTGTGTGTGTGTGTGTGTGTGTGTGTTTAGCATAGTCTCATTCTTTCGGTCAGCTCATGCTGACTCCTGAAAAGGACATTTCAGCCATCTTATCTCTAGCTTTAAAAACAGGCAAATGTGAAGGCCACCCATGGCTTCAAGCCATGATGCTAAGACTGTAATTTAAGCAAAGAAACAATAAACCATGAAAAATACATTTCACATGTTAGATTCATTCAGTGACCAAATGGTTGCTCAGTAGGAATTGTGTGTGTGTTGTGTGCACGCATGCTGTGTGTGTGTAAAACTCAAGAGTAGTCAGAATCCAGGAAAAAGGGGACATAGGCTGGGCAAGTATTGATGCCAACAGACTAAAAGAGAAGCCAAGGAAGTATAAATGGGAGGCCAGCTCCAGGGCCATCACAGTAGGGGACCCTAGGAGAGGATAGAGACTTGACATTTTTGGGCTGGAGACCAAGAAGAGAACAGACACAGTGAGGTGAGATGAGTTGACGAGGAGCAACCCACGCAGAGCCTAATGTTTGCGTGTTGCCTTGAGGGAAGTAAAAGAATGACGCTGTAGAGTGCTCATTGTCAAGGACAGCAGATCAGTGGCATTCAGTGTTGAACAAACTAAACAAATGAAAGCCCCAAGTGACCCGCTCCAGAGTTTCTTTGTGCACATTCGGCTTCAGCTGCAGAGCTGGTTTGTCTGATGGGAATTGTATCCTGGTCACCACTCAAGCACAGGGCAGGCTGCTGCGATTTTGCTATGCCACGCGGAGTTTCTGGAGAATGAAGGCTAACTCCAGATGGGTGATGATTACAGAGAATTACCTAAACATTAAGTGAACCTGAGAGCCACATGCTTGCTTGAGAATTGGGAGGCTCTCCTTCCTATTACCCTCTCTCCATTCCTCTCTCACCTTTACCCATGTGTCTCTTTCATCCCTGCCATGTTTTATTTCTGCTCTCCTCTCTCCTTCCTAGCTTATCTCCCACCCCCTCTCTCTGTAACTGGGAATATTATGAACTTACCCGGTGGCTTTCTTTCTCTTCTTTTACTACAGTTATATCCATTTTTCTTAATGTAAAAGCCAGGTGTCAATCCCATGACAACAGCTATCTGCCCCATGATTTCTAGCATCTGAACTCAAGAATCTTAATATCACTTTGTCCTGAGGATAATAATAGGATGGGCATACAGGCTGCATATGTCATGGGGCTGGAAGCAGAAAGGATAGTCACACAGAGGGGTGTAGTGGACTTATCATTTTGGATGGTGAGGAGTTCCCGAAAAGATGCATTCATGTATTGCTTGTGCAAATATGTGTGTGTGTATGTATATATGGGACTTAAAACAGATGAACTGAATGATTTTTATTTCTTTGAAGAAAGTCAGTCCGGTCCAATCCAATCCAGATACTTCCACTTGCATGCACCTTTCTCTTTTTCCCCTCAGGATTTACAATCTTTGACAGAAAATTAAAATTCATAAGGTTCATTGGTGTTTGCTAGAGTATACTGTGAAGTACTAGTTATCCTGGTCCTCCAAATACAGTGCCATTTGCCCTGGTATCAGGGGATTCTCAGCTGTAGGGTGAGTCTGTGGGCAAGCAGAGAGACAGCAAGTTGGTAATATTGGGGGGCTTTCATGCTGAATGGAGGATAGAAGACCTGGCCTTGGGCAGCTCTCAATATCCTCTGGAGATGAGAAGGGCTGGAAGGACTCTGATCACAGGAAATTCTGCTGCTGAAGGAGATGGGGAGATGTCTCCTGATCATATAAGGAGAGACGCGGCAGACAGAACTAGGAACCACCCAATACAGGAGCCAGGGTTGCCCTCAAGCTGAATGAGATACAGGAAGAACTTTCTATTTGCCTTGGAATAGGGATGTTTTGGGGTGCATCACAATGCTGACCTGTGAAACGACAATATAATGAATAGAGTTGGCAGACAGGATGGGATATGCAGAAGGAAGTGAAGGTGTCCTGTCTCTCATATCTTGGAGAAGTTGGGTCATAGACACTGCTTAAAGCAAGCAGACAAGCAATCAAGGTTAAACGCATCATTTAAAGTATGACTACATTTACAGAAGCCCTAAAAATGAGCAAAAGGAAGAGGAAGAAGAGAAAAGAGGAAAGTCTGGGCTGAGGTTGCAGAAGAGAAATCCATCTGTGTTTGTTCATTAGAGTTTTTATAAGATGTATTTTCATTGTTTAAAAATAACATGTATGTGCACATGTCTGTATGTAGTGTGTGCATGTGTGAGTGTATGTGCTAGTAGCGTCCAGAAGAGGGTGTTGGGTCCCTAGAAGCTGGAGTTATAGGCAGTTGTGAACTGCCTGATGTATGTGCTGACAGCCAAACTCAGTATGTACTTTTAACCACCAAGCCATCTCTCCCGTCCAGGGAAAGGGTAAGTTTTTATTATGAGGAGTTTTGCTTGGCACACCCTGGATATGCTGTCTTATTGCTGCCCTTCACCACTAATGTAAATCTCTCCAGTCCCCCACGTTGGTGCTGATAGGCAGTCGGGTTTGCTACTTCTCGTCTTTCTTCTAACTGCTGAGAAAATGTAACCCGAGTCCTTATATTACTAGCATTCCCAATCAATAGGTCTATCCGCTTCTGAGCTTTTAAGTATATGTATTTCATTTCATATTCTATTATAGTGCATGAAGAAATACTTTAAAAGGCTATGCGTTGTTTTCCTAAGGCTGTCACAACAGACTATTGCAAGCTGATGGCTAAACTAGTAAAAATTTATACTCAGCAGCAGAGGTCAGAACTCCAGCGTCTTATGCTGAAACGAAAGCTGGCAAGACCACAGCTTTGAAAGTCTCCACAGGAAGCTAATTCTTTGCCTTCTCCAACTTAGGTCCTAGGGGACTGCCAGCACCCCTTGGCCTACCAACACATCACTCCAATCCCCATTTCTGGTCTCCCATCTTTGTCTCACCAGTCTGTGTCTCATCTCTATCTGCCTCTTAGACCATCTGTGATGGCATCTAGGGCGGGTAACTGCTACACATTCCAGAAGTTCACATCTGGTCTCCTTATGCAGCCATTATTCAGCTTTCTATAAACCTGGCTATAGTAGGTCATGAGGACTTCACCGAGAAGAATAGTCTAGATGCACACTAAGAGGATTAGTGAATCTCTGCATGTTGCAGGCATAGTTTAAGCATAAGGCTATGTGTGTTTAGACAGAAGAGATCCAAAGTCTTGAAATAGTTACTTCATGGTCATTCTGTTTGAAACGAGAGCTCAAGTCTCAATGTTTTTTAGATCTATGAATTTGATCCATCAACAATATACAGCTTTTTAATATCAGAACTGTTCTGAGGTCCAGGTCAAACCCTGTATGTGTAATCTATGAAATATTAGACATGTGATAAACCTATAAATAATGATTGAATCCAGGCACATATGTTAGTGAGCTTCTTAAGAACCGTGTTCAATCTTTTCACTAACAAATGGATTTAGCAAGCCTCCAGAGCAACTCAAACAGATGCAAGATATGTAAGATACAGCTGTAGGAGAACCCTGTTGAGAGACACTGATGTATGCCTTGCTGTCTTAATCGGAGACTTGACCTGGAATAGCCAATGCCTTTTGAAGTTGCTATGGAAGGGTTTATAGGTATGGCTAGACATGACTCTGAGGGAAAATAGTGGTCTTACCTAGTCGAGCTGAGGCTGCTTGGGAGGCTGGCCCTCCAAGCAGCAGGTGAGCAGAGAGACAGCTAATGAACTGGTGAAGTTCTCTGAACTTGTAGAATCTGCTTGCCTGCCTTCACCTCACCCCAGGAAGCACTTGCTAATCTTCAGGTAGAAGCAGGGCCGAGTTCAGCTGATTAGCAGGTACTTCAGTGGAAGCTGGAGTATGTATGATGACACAGCATGCAGGGTAAAGGGTGTTTCTAGGATTCTCATTTGGAAAACTTCTATGCCAGCAATTCTTCCCTTTCAAATAGAAAGGAAATAATTATATTGCCCAAGGTCTTAACATAGCAATGCATGTTTTCCCCCTAATGAATACTACATTCTTTTGGGGTGGGGGATGCTTTCAGGTCAAAGCAGTGTTAAGCATGATGAAGCGCAGCTGTAGGTAGGAAGCGTGGCCTTTCCCTGCGTGTTTTTCATTTAATTCTTTATGCAGCTATAGGAGCAGGACTGCTGCTGTTATGAATCGAATTACACATCCCCAATTGTTATAAATTGAATTGTATCTTCCCAAAAGGCTTATTGAAGTTCTAACTCCAACCCTTATTTGGAAATAAGGTCTTTGCAGATGTAATGAAGTTAAAATCAAATTATTAGAGTGGGCCCTGACACAACATGACTGCTGTCCTTACAAAAGGCGGAAATCGCTACGTAAAGCTTGATGCACACAGGGAGAAGAGGTTAGGTGGATTCCGAGATTGGGGTCATGCTGCCAGAATCTAAAAACCACAAGTGTAGAAGTAGTGTCATAAAGTAGAAGAGGCCAGGAAGGATCTTTCGCAAGATGTCTCAGACCCCAGAGTTTGCCAGTACCTTGACTTTGGACGTCTAGCCTCCAGAACCATGAAAGGGTACTTGTCTGTTATTTCAAAACACCTAATTTGTAGCAATCTGGTATGCAGCATCAGGAAATTAATATAATGATTGTAATAGTTTTTCTTTCTTGTGAGGAAAGTGAGGAAAATGAGAGAGAGAAGGGGCTTGTTGAAACTGGCAAATAATGCAAGACATGCCCAGGACTGGATTCCAGCCCTTCTGATCCTGCATCTGACATTTCTGTATCATCTAGCATTTCTCATAAAAGACTATATTAAGAATAAGACTAAGATACAGGGTCCTATAAAGGCGTTCCACCCTCCTTGGAGTGACTATATTACGTGGATACCAGAGCCTTTCTTGGAAGTAGACTTCCCCCTCAGCACTCTCTCCAATAAGTTAACAGAGCTTCTAATGTCCGTATACACATTGAAAATAACATTCCATGCCTTATTATGAGGGCTCTAACCTATGCACCCATATGTGCTATAGGCTTAAGGACAGATCGCAGACCTCATCTGACCCAGCCCACTGATGGTACATAAAGCAGAAGGTGGAACTCCAGAGGCAGGCACTTCCACCACACAGTTGTTGCATCTCTGGAAATTTTATTTAACTTTTCTCAATCTGTCTTTTTATATAAAAGGCATAATGGCACCTGCTTTCCAGAACTATTTATTTATTCTCCTTAGAGTATTATTCTGCAGGTTGCACTCCTTCTTGCACAAAAATCCACTTAACTATTCTTGGTGCCTCATAGGTGCTGAATAAATGCTTACCACTTCTTTTCCTTCATGTAGGGCTTCTAGCAATAGTGCTAAATGTAATGGCCCTACCTTTTAATTTTACCCTTTCCCCATTTCTATAACGTCAGATGGATGACTGACATCCTCCCTAGCAGCAGAGCAGAAAGCTATAATCTTCAGAAGCGCTAGTGGGGGTGGAGAGGTAGATGGACACTTCTGGATACAAGAAGGGAAGAGCAGGATGTTCTGACATCACCCTCACTTAGCCTCATGAGGAAGTGGGTAGTAATGCCTGCACTCACAGTATCAGTTAGTAGCTACTCTGGAGCTCTGAACATGGCTGAAACATGTTCTCCTGGAATATGTTGTGCAACAGAGGGATTAAGTGTCTGTTAGCATTGGTGGGCCAGCTGAGCTTGGGTCTTAGACAGGGCACACATAAGTGGCCACCTCTCTCTATGTATGCAGAACTGTTTTACAGATTTTTAGATTTCACATGTGTTTTAAGGAGGAAGAAACTATTTCTAAATGTGCTTCCGTTTTCAGCATCTCAGGAAATTAGGGTTATAAAACCATCGATTCACTACGTTTTAGCTAGAGCTAAAATAACTCCCACATCCAGGCCGAACACAAACAATCCAGTTGGCTGGGCTGGCTGAAGCAGAGACGGTGGACTCAGAGACTCGTTACCATCCCAATCCACAAAACTCAGTTATGAGAATTAGCTCTAAAATTCCTTGGAGGAGAGATTAAAACAAACTAGAAAGTTTTTTTTTTTTTCTATTCAGACAAGTCTCACTCTGCAGCCCTGGCTGGCTTGGAACTCATGACCAGGCTGGCCTCAGACTCACAGCGATCTATCTGCATACGCCTCTATAATGCTGGGATCAAGGACATGCACCACTGAATCCAGCCTAAAGGAGGGGCTGGGCATGGTGGCATTATGCCTTTAATCGCTGCACTTGAGAAGCAGAGGCAGGCAGATCTCCGTGAGTTTGAGGCCAGCCTGGTCTACAGAGTGAGTTTCAGGATAGCCAGGGCTACACAGAGAAACCCTGTCTTAAAAACACCACCCCAAAAACGGAGACCCAGATTCTTAAGAAGTGATTGGTATTTTTAACTACTTATTTGTATACAACCGATATTTCATTACTGTATAGAGTTTAGTCATATAATGCCTGTTGGAAGAGAACTTCTGCCCACAGTATGCAGTTATCAGAGAATGTATGTTGAATACATTTGCATACACTTAGGGTATATCTCTTAAGTTTGAAAAACTTGCTACTAACTTTTCTTCATGTGGCATTTAATTATTTTATTTTTAAAACTTCTTAATTCAATTGTACATGTTTGTAAGCATGTGACAAACTTGGTACATGGTATGTATCATATGATAATCGAATCCAGGTATTTTAAAATTTCATCTTCTTCAACATTAAAAAATTTTGGTTACACCGTAATAATGACACATTTCTGAGGGCTATGGTCTGGTGCTTTAACACACACACACACATACACACACACATTGTACCAGCAGCATCAGGGTAATCAACACTTTCACCTCCCTGTCATTACTCAAACAGTCACATATAAGCAAGTTCTTATGTTCTGCAGAGCAATGCAAGAGACTGCAGTTTGAAAAACAACCTATTATGTATTTTATGTATAACTAGAAGAGAGGCACTCAAAAGCTCCAAACCACTACCACTTTCGCAATCATAAACAATGCTGGTGACCCGGATTTATAGCTACATTCTCATTAAGAACTGGAATTAAAGCCACAGCTGATGAAGTGGTTTTAGAACAAGAGTCTTTATGAAGGTTGAGGGTTAGGGAAAGGAGCCAGCGTTTGTTAGCTAATTGTTGGGCTGTGATTAGCATTTTACCTTCCTATAATCTTTTCAGCTACTGCAAGTTAATCAACAACATAATGACTTTTAAAAGTCTCTGGCTTCTACCAAAATATGCATATTTATCAGACACTTTCCGGGAGAAGTATGCCTTACGCTCTGCTCATTCAGCAAACACCAGGACCCACGTGCGCTCCGTTGGCGCGGCACAGTTCAGCACTACGGACAGCGCTAAAACAGCTAAGGGAAGGCTGGTGCGGCTGGCGCCATCAGACCCTTTGAGACTCTCGCGCACTTCCCGCTTATTTTTTCCCCCCCTGAACTACTTTTATAACTATCGAAGCCGGATAACACGTTCGTATAAAACGGGGAAGCTTCGGGACTTGCTTACCGTCCGACAAGTCAATCAGCCCGAGGTAGTGCAATAGTTTCAGAGAGGAACACACGACCACCACTATTCCCAAGGTCTGGAGCCCTTCCGACTCGCCCTCTGTCAACATCTCCGATCTTGGGTGGGCAAGCAGGGCGCGGGCAGTCATTTAAAGCTGGAATATCGCGCTTCTTTCCCGCTGTTATAAGAGTATGGTTATTTCCACCAGCCTCGCTTCCTCTCACTTTCTCCCTCCCTCCTTTCCACTCCTCCCTCCACCTCTCTCCTCCTACCTTGCAATCTCTACGTTTCTTGGTAATCTTTGCTTTTATTTCCCCGTTTCCTAAGGTAATTTCTCCTAAGGTTTAACCAGCCCCTAAACATCTGCTAGCAGAGAGAAACAATAATTGGCAACACCTTGCGGCGTACTCTCTGAGGATTCAGGGGTTTGTGTGCCAGTGTAAATCGTTTTAAAGACAAAGACGTTGATTGCTTCAGATCCCAAACCCAGAGGTGAAAACTCATTTTGCCCCCCTAACAATTTGTCTTTACTTTTCCAGTACAAAAATCAGAAAGCTGGTTCTGGAATGCAGCTGATTCTAACCCTGACATTATAAAGTGGCCCTGGTAACAACCACCAAGAAAGTTATAAATCGGGCACACTCAATCTCATCTGTCTCCTAACAGTCTCTTAACTGTGTCAGGAGTTAAGGGGGCCAGGTCGAGAGTGTAATCCCAGGGTTGAAGTGAAAGAGTCAATTCAGAGGTAGAATATGGGAAAGCAAAAGAGTGATGTTCTAAATGTTCAGGTTCCGTGCAGACTTTGGTCTCTTCTTACACAGAATGTCAGCAGCAAGCTTGCTGGGGGAAAGTACCCAACACATTGAAGGGGGAAGACTGGAGACTTAGGGTCTTAGACACCTGACCTCTGGCACGATCCTGCACCTCCATGGGGGGCCCAGTCTCCTCTCCTGTGGATCAGCTGACCTCCTCTGAGAAAACAGAATGAGGGCAGGGCTGTACTAAGCAACACTGGGCCATATCTTGGAGACACCCTGTGTTGGCAACTGTTTGAGGAAGGGCACTCTCTTGGATAGTCAGTAGGAATGCAAACATTTCAACAAAACAACACATTTCTTTCCTCCCGAGATTCTGCTTGTAGGGATGCATATCTACATGCACCTGTATGGACGGACATATTCTTTGCTTACTTGGTTATAGAAAAAGAGGTCTGAAAAATCTTCTGTGCTTATCACTATAGGCCACAAGGAAAAGGTATACTTTGTAGCCGTTAAGACAATATGATACACTTATGTATCTTTGGGTGGGGGCTCTAAAATATATTATTACATGAAAAAATAAGTTGCTTCACATTGCCATTTTAATGTTGACAAGAGATATACATCTCCTGGCAGATACATAAAATGTTTCTAGACTGATATAATGGATCACTGACAAGTTTGGTTGCCTCTGTAGAGAATTAAGAGATTGGGTTAAAAGGTGACCCATTATTGAAGTTTTTCCTCACATATCTGTAGAATGGATTTAAAGTATTAGCAAGAACTAAGTGTGAGCACCAATCTCTCTCTCTCTCTCTCTCTCTCTCTCTCTCTGAGACAGAGTTTCTCTGTGTAGTCCTGGCTGTCCTGAAACTAGCTCTGTAGACCAGGATGGCCTTGAACTCACAGAGATCTGCCTGCCTCTGCCCCGGAGTGTTGGGATTAAAGGCATGTGCCACCACCACCCAGCTCTTTTTTTATTTTAAGAGGGAAAATAAACTACATATCCCAGTTTTATGTGTCTATGTTTGGCCTCACTGGTGTCTGGACAATGATGTGGAGTACTGTTCAATTTTCTGTTGTTCTAACAAAATAACTGGGGCATTTTATAAATAAAAGGCTTTGTGTAGCTCACAGTTCTTGTCATTTGCATCTGTGACTCCGGTGAGGGAAACAGAGCAGACAGGGAGCCTGTGTGGAAACAAGAAAGGCCACATGGCAAGACCTGGGGCAAGAGACTGGACAGCCAGGTTTGCTCTTGATATAATAATAAAATGTTTCAGAATCCTTTATGACCAGAGTTGATTCATGCTCTTCAGACAGCATTAATCCATTCAGGAGGGGGAGCTTTCAGTGACCTAATTACTGCCTCTTAGACCCCCAACTGTTAAAGGTTCTACCCCCTCAACATTGTCTTTTTGTACCCGAATGTCTGGGAGCCAAACCATGTCTAAACACAGCCCCTGGAGTCTGCCTGTACCAGCCACGAAAGCTATTTTTTCGTAAATTACAAAGTCAGTCGTTGGCATGGAAGAAATGTCCGTACTTTAAAAACAGCAAGTGTTATAAATGAGCATTTCTCCTCACTACTTCTGGTTCATGAGACACCATGAGTCTCTTTCAGATCTTACCTATCCAGACAGAAATTTAGCCAATCCACCTGTGCAGAGTCTTCTTGATGGAGTATGTTTTCTACCCTCTGAGGGATAGCATCTGTGACCCCACAAGGATCAGGGTACCCAGGCATGTGAGATGACAATAGTGTGAGAGACCCCCAAGTCTCCAGTAAGCCAGCCCCTTGCTCTGGCTTCTCTAGCCTGAGCCTTGTCTGCACCTGTCTGTTTCCCCCTCTTTATTGCTTCCTTTCTGGTAACTCTCAGCCCCCTAAGACTGTGCTGCTCTGGACCCTCTTGCCTCTGCCTTCTTCATCTTTGCAGACATGTGCATCTGTTTATTGCTTCAGATGACAGCTCTGAGCAGATAGCTCCATCTTACCTTCTTTCTTGGGGTTCTGTCCCACCCCCACTTTCACTTCTTTCCCTATTTGATTTCACACACATTTCCACTCCATTCCCCCACTAGGCATTTTTTTTAGTATTATAAGATGCAGGGAACCAGATTTAATTGCTTGTCACAATCCTCTGGGAATGAATGGTGCAAAGGGGGACATGGTGGCTCCACTTTCTGCTCTACTGTCATCATGTAAAAGTTTAAAAGTCGATTGTCTCATAATTCTAAATTTTAGGAACGGCAGAAACCTCAAACTATTACTTCCAAGAAACTGCAAGGTGCACACAGCTCTCTTCTTTAAGACCATGAAGAACAGAGTACATCTCAGATCTTCTGGATGGTGCTCCACCCACGTGAGTCCGAGACTTCAGCATCGCCAGCAGGTGAAAGTGGCGCCTGTGGTCTGGCATTTGTGAGATCGTCATGACTCACTGACTCTAGGAACCACCTCTTCACTTCGCAGTCTCACTACCGTGCATGAGTGTGTGCAGAGCTCCCCCACCCACATCCCCTTTAGAGTCCCACCTTTCACTTGATGAGAAAACTTCCCTCTCGCTGGACCACTTGGGAAATTCTGTTTTTGCAAATTGCCATTTCTTATTTCTAGTGGATCATAAAGTAAATCTGTTTACACTGGTGATCTAAGCATACACAGAACTTGACACTTTTCTCATTAATTTATCCCAAATTACTATTTTTAGCCAAGAATTTTCACCTTGCTGGCCTTCTTCAATCCTTCACCAACACTAGCAGCATTTGCCATAAGAAACAAAGGCTTGATCCCATAAGAAAAGCTCTTTGGTGACGATCAGTTGTAGGTAATAGACTTTTGTCTTTTTTTTTTAACTCTGATACCACAAAAGACCAGGTTCTGATATGGTTTTCACACTCTGACATATTCTCAGGAATCCTGGGAACCAAGATGCACCTACTTACAAGGGGTGAATTTCTGCCAAATAATCCTCGAGTCCCTGGGTTTGAATTTTAACTCCGACTCCTTGTAGATGGGCAACCTGGGTCAAGTTGCTTCAATCTCTTCCTTATTTCCATGCCACGGATCAATCATATGACCTTACACAGTCCGGGTGCAAACTGTACCACTGAGCTCTAGCTCACTTAAACATTCGGATCCAGTGCCCTCACTAGGAATAGTAACTGTTTTAGGCCATTGCCATCATGAAGCAAGGCAGCGCCAGAGGGCACCTGGCGCCAGTACACAGTGAATCCCAGTGCAACGCAGAGGATGCCAGACAGACTGAATTACATCCTCTCTCACCTGCTTTTCAGGCCCTGAGTTTCCTCATCTGTAAAACTGACTTGACAAGTCATAGTTGTAGAGTCGGCAGGTTTTGATCTGGGGAACGTAAAGGATATATTTCAGACTTCTGGAAATCTCTGGCTTGTTGAGCTTCCATTCTCCAGCCACAACTCTTCCTTCCAGGCAGATGTTCTCAGCTGAGAATAATTTGTTGCTTAAACTCTGCCTGAGTGTCTGCCCCAAGCAGTCGTGAAATCAAATTCTATTTTAGCTAGTCACATCTGCATCCTCCCAGCCAGCTTGCTGCTGTGTGATCTGAAGCTAATGCAGGGACCCTGTGGTTCAGTGACCCACAGGAGGGAGCCATCCATTTGGGTAACTGAAAACACATGCACGCCTCAATCTGCATGCTCTTGACTCAACAAGGCTTACAGTTAGCATGTGGCTTCTCTGAGTGGCTCCCCAGCTCTTGGGCCACTGAGACAAATTGTCCGGTTGATGCTCCCTGCTAAGGTACTGTCTAAACTTCATTTGGATAAACTAATTTGGTAGGAGCCTCATTTTCTGGAGTGTTGTGTTGCAGTTGGTATAAATATAATGCCAATAATTGCACCTGGAGTTTTCTTTTCTTTAAAAGGTGCGAAAGAAATGAAAGAATTCCTCGGAGCACCACTTGAGCGTTCCTGATCTGACCCGAAAGCAAATTGTTTAACTGCAAAGTGGTTATGGTTCAGAGAAAAAGATAATTATTATTCCCATCACCAGTCAAAATGAGAAAACTATTTCCATGTTCTTGAGCCTAGCTCCTCGTTTGGTGCCCTTTTGGGGGCACAGGCTGAGCTTGTTCAAATTAGTTTTCTAATGGTGGTAATCGTACAATAACACAGTAATGATGTCTATCTTTTTTCCTACCTCCTTCTCCCCCCTCCCTTTTTCTTCCCTAGCTCAGTTGTTCCCCGTTTCCCTAAGTTCTGGGCACCTCTTTTACACTGTGGCTAGGCTGGAAGAGAGGCCTTACATCCACCAGAAGGTCCACAATGTCAGAAAGTCCCATTAGGAGATTTTTTTTAAATATATATATTTGTAAATTACTGCTTAACTCTTTAAAACTGTATATTTCTGCATTTAATAAGTCCTTGTTGAGAACATGCTGTACTATGGTTCCTAATCGAGTTTTCAGTTAGGATACAACATGATCTGTTGTTGAGATAAGAAAGCAAGGGCACGGGAGGGAAGCTACTGTGCAGGGCTTTCATGCAGCAGGCAACATGCTTGACTCTATTCTGGTTTCCTCCGTTGCCCTAATTATTGCAGCAATCAAGCCGGATCTCATTGGTGTCAATGTAATGTTACAATTTAGACAGAGGCTGCACCCAGCTAGTAGCCCTCTTTCAGAATCCTGTCTCTGAGAAGAGGTGCCTTGCTATAGGCAGCTTTCCCTGAGTCTGGCTGGCCTGGCTTTCCACCCCCATCTCCTCTCTCATTCCCTCCGCACTCTTCCGCAACCTGATTCCTACCCTCCATTCCCATTCCAGGCCTGACTAGCCAGTTCTCAACTAGGATCTTCTTGTTTGATAATTGGCTCCATGGAGACCGAGGAGAGGGAGTGGGGACCATTGTACAGAAACCTGCTGGTTTCTGCGTTTGGAGTTAAAAAAAAATCCCTGGGAAAATCTCATTTCAGGCATTGGGGATGTCAAATTGGAAGGCTCCCGGGCCTTGTTTTCAGGGTTCTGTGTCCTTTGGAACGGATTGTTAGGATCCAGTTCTCCAAACTTGTAGCTTGTAACACATCTCCCTTCTTGGTTTCTTCAACATCTGCTTCTCCTTCCTTGGCTCCAGGCCCAGAAGCAAAGCTGTGGGGTCTGGATTAAAACACGCTAGAGAGCAGAGTTCTGCTTCAGCAACAGTGAAAGGGCACCGGGCACAGCCATCACCAAGTGCCCAGCCAGCCTTCATGTGGCTCATCAGCGGCTCGTCACTGTGAGTCTGAGCACAGTTTAGCATCTGTCAGTTGAAATAGCACCAGCTGGTAAAGGTGTTTATATACACTGGCTTGTTTCCGTATTTCCTCCCCTGCTTTTGCAGGAGGGCTCTGGGCTCTGTCAGAATTTCAGCAGAAATTCCGCAGCAGTGCACACATTTGTAACCTAGCCTTACAGTCTGGCTTAAGCTAATTAACTTCCGGCCTCTTCTCTGTCTCCTTACTTTTCGCATTTTTTCCTTCTCCCTCATTTCTTCATAGGAAGAAATTGCCAGAGACGCTGCAGTTCCCAGATGCACACAGCATCCCTGCAGCACAACACAGAATATTGGCCCCCAAACATGGACTGAGGTAGGAAAACTTGCCTTGCGGTGCACGCCCAGGAGGGTGACTGCTTCACAGGTGCGTGTTCTGATTCATTCAATATTACCAATTAACCCTCCAAAGTCATTTACCTAATGTGCACGTCAATGAGTAAAACACACTTTGCATATCCCAAACCTGCGTCTTCGAAGCAACATAGGATGGCCCAGGCAAGGACGGCCAGTGACAGGACACCAATAATGCATTGACTGTACAAACTGGTAGCAAAGGGTGGTATAGCTAGATAAGCCTAGCCTCCAAAAGTCAGATGGAACTGAAGTCAGGCCCCAAGCACAATTATTTTCTAGCTCTTGCAAAAGCTACCTCAGCTCCAGTTTCCTCCCCTGGAGAATGAAGTCCCTGATAAGCAAAGTCACACTATTATGGAGGGGACAAAGTGACAGGTGACTGTAAATATCAGGTCTCACACTCAACTTCCTCATCTGGGGTAGTCAGGCAGCCAGACTTAAGTTTGATCGTTGTCTGACAATGATTGTTTCATTTCAAGGGTGTCAAGTTGTCTCCCTAAGAGTTGAAGACTCTTAGTTAGTTCCATGATGACAGTTTGGACCCCAGAGAACAGGACAGTCCACAGGAATTGCTGGCAGTTAGAATTCAAGCATTTTGAACAACCAATTTCAGTGGCTGCAGAAGTATTCATTAATTTAAGGAAGTAAGACAAATACTGCCATGGTAGCCCATCCCTAGGAACCCGCTGTACTAGACAAACCAGGATGACCACTCATCATAAGGCCAACAGCATGCAAACAGGGACCCTATGGTTAGCAAACAACTCATTGTCCTTCAGATTAGAAGTACTGTCCTCTAGAGGTATTACTGTTATCCACCGTTGAAGACAGCCCATGGAGACCTGTCACCTGGAGAGAAGGTCACAGTGTGGAGTTAGCAGAGTCCAGATGAACAATGCCTGCCTTCCCGCATCTCATTTCCAGCAGAGTCCTCCGAGTTCTCCTCCATCCCCCTCCCTCCTGGGAAGACATTTGTCTTCAGAGGCTGGCAATGAGGCATTTGCCAGTACACCCAATCTGACATATTTTACATATGCTCCGAGAAGCAGAGGCTAAATTACGCTGGTGAGTTATTAAAAACAGCTCTCAACGCTATTATTATTTATTGCATTTCCAATTCTCAGCAGCAGCTGATTACACTGCTTAATCTTGCACTTTTTAAAAAAATTTCCCACCCTGAAATGAATTCTCCCTGCCATGAACGAGCAGGGTCAGCCACACTGAGCCCCCCCCGAGGAAAAGACAGCTTAGGTTCTGGGAAGAGGCGAGAGTCCACCTTGGTCTCTCCAGAGCTGGAATCCCCCACTTCAAATGCGAACAGTCTTCTCTCAGTGTCTCCAGAAGAAAATCCTCAAATTTGAGGTCTCACAGGCAGGTTCTTTTACCACGTCTCTGTCACGGCCGTCTTTAGCTGCTGCTGCTTCTTGGTTCTTGTTTCTTCTTGCCTCCCTTCTCCAGCCCATCCCCTATATCCTGGGTTTAGTCATCACCTCGGATGCTTTTCTCCCAGCACTGGTCCCTGCCTTTCTTCCAAGTTTCCCGCATGGGTTTATTAGCCGGAGCACTGAGTCTGCCTGGATTTTCTCAGCCAAGACCTTTTCCTTTCAGGCTCAGCTTAGGGGCTGTGCTCTTTGTGAAGCCTCCCAGTCAGGTATAGGAGGTTCCCTTTTGCTTCCAGGAAGCCCCGAGCTTGTGCCCATTGTAGAACATGACATACTGTTCTGTGAGTAGTCAGGTGACTCTTATTATATGGTCAGCTGATTGAGAGCAAGACGGAGTGAAGGTGTTCAAGTTCCCAACGTGGAGCCGAACACAGAGTAAGTGCTTCTGGGCTGAAGAAGTCCCACACTGCAATCAGTGTAGGGAAGTAGGAAGAGAATAAGTTTTTCTAAAATTAGATTTATTTTTAAAATTTATGTGTATGTACGTGTGTGTGTGTGTGTGTGTGTGTGTGT
>LOJH01003605.1:38327-49826 GCA_001685095.1 Ellobius talpinus | reverse complement strand
GGCCATGGTCATGGTGTCTCTTCACAGCAATAAAAACCCCAAGACAGAAGCACAAACAACTCATTTCAGACCCACGGGAAATGGATCTGACCCAGGACCTGGGCGGCTCTCAGTCTTAGGCGGAGCCACATCTCTTTGCAGTGGGCAGTCGTCCATGGAGAAACACACTAACCAGCTGGTTACCTAGATGAGACTGAGTGCTCAGCCCGAAACAGGACCACACACTCTACACCACAAAGCTCAGGGAACATCCTGGAAGAGATGAGGAAAAGAACAGAAGGAATTTTAAGAGGTACACGATGAAGCTGAGTGTTGCGAGACAGTGTCTTCTGGACATGCTGAATCACGCTCATGGACCCACAGCAGCCAGCTGTAGCTGCCTGACAAAACCAACACTGAGACTGAACCAGCAAAAACCTGGCACAGGTGAAGCTGATGATCTGCAGGCCCCGCCCCTTACTGATGAGCTGCTGGCAGTTAACAGCTGTTGAAGGACGAAGACTTTTTGACGATGATCCCGTTGGTAAGGTTTCCAAGCTCCACAGATGGCCCCATACCCATGCACATATGGACAGTATTGATTGGAATTAGTGTGCTTACAAAAACAATGATATAAAGTTGGGAGAGGGGCATGGGCCTGTCCGGGGGATATGGTAAGAGTGACAGGAGGGAAATGCAGGTGGTATGACCACAGTTCACTGTATACACACATGGAATTCAAGATTTCTTTAAAAATCAGAATTCACATTGGGCGGTGGTGGTGCACACCTTTAATCCCAGCACTCGGGAGGCAGAGGCAGGCGGATCTCTGATTCGAAGTCAGCCTGGTTGGTCTACAGAGCAAGCTCCAGGACAGGCTCTATCTCAAAAAACTAAAAGAAAAAAATCTTAATTAAAAAACAGTTCTTTAAAAAGCAGCTTAATCCCCAGTTCCACAACTGAGGCTGTGAGTGTGGCAGGACAGCAGGGCCTCCTAAGACACAAAACACACTCCCCAGCACTACACAGCCAGGGCCATGATGGCCAACTCAAAATACACACTCTCAGGGACTCCAGTCAGCACTGAGACTTGCTGCTCACCCATCAGGGTGCTCACACTCCTGCCTCAAGGGCTAATGACACCTCGTTGGCTTCAGGGTGACCAGTCACCTAGTCTAGGGATACCTACTAAAGTACTGACATCGGGCAAGTTCTGAACAGACTGGAACAAGTGGCCAGACACCACAGTGGGTACAGGATGAGATCTGGAAAAGGGGGTTGGAGAGGCAGGAAATGAGAGCTGGGAAATGCCAAGCTAGCTCTGGAAGATTTCAGACAATCACCCAGGTAGGGACATCTGGCCCTGGCTCCCCAGAACCAGGGATGATGAATGACCTCAGGCTTCAAACCCAGGATAGCTACCTGTACCCTTCTTGGTCTTAGGATACCCCAAGACATACTCCTGCAGCAGCTCTACCCCACAGATTGTCCCAGGGCGAAGGTCAACCACAGCTCAAACCAGACTGAACAGCAGGAGGTCAGGTGGGAGCAGCAGAAACCAGGTAGAGAGCCAACAGACTCTGCCAACCATGAACATGCCAGCCTTGTGGCCTTGGTCCACCCCAGTCTTCCTCACAGAGGTAGAAAGGGATGCTGGACATATGAGCATCTGCCAAACACGGAACAAAACTACCAAAGGAAGACTTTTTATTTTCAAGTTTCTATGGAGATATTACAAACATGTAGACTTAAAAGAACATTTTAAATTTTTAGTAACTATTTAGCTTTAAAATAAAAATATGATTAGGCAAAATAATAAATAATGCCATCCCAGGTGAACTGTTAAGTCAAGTGTGTCGTCTACCTGGTCACACCACCCTCTCAAGGCCCCAGTGCCCTCATGTACCTCGGGCTACAGCTCACCCAGCCTCCTAGTGATGCAGGAATGAGAGGGCCACACTGTCCAAATCTTCACTTTATTTTTAATATAAAAATGCAAATTTGGAAACCCACCCTGCCTTTTCCCCCCTAACATAATGCTTTACCTCTTAAAAATAAAAATAAAGTACTAATTCTATATACATCACATGTACCATACAAAAATGTATCCAAAGATCTATTGCTACCAAAGTGTTCTAAATTAAAACAAGTTACAGAAAGCCCCTCATTGTAAACAAAAGATTACAAGTTACAAAATCAAAGTACACACAGGCCAGTCATGTATATAACCACGCAACACACTCTGCTCCCACACCAAAGTTGAATTTTATGTGCCTGTATAAAAATGCATATCAATATACCTTTGCAAATTTATTTTTCATTATAAAGCAAATGAGTACACTTTCTACAATAAATAACCCGCTGGGAGGCACGCCTGCAGGAGTCAGGGCAGAGCAGGAGACTCAGGGTAGACAGGACGATGAGAACGGGCCCTGCCCGGCAGCAGCTGGCGGGACATTTTTGGTGATTTGCAAGTGATGCACACAGCATAAATTTATTCCCTCTTTGCACAAAGTACCATTCAAAATAATGTCATTTTCTTTCTTAAAATACACATTTGTCATTGTAAATTTACATCCCGTCTTATTAAATAAGCGGTACTCTGTGTAAAGAGCATGATCTACAAAATTATTAAACATTCAAAAGTCTTTAAAAAAAAACACTACAGAGATTAAAGTAAGTGAGGCCGCGGCACCACCAGTGGGAGACCCACACCGCACTGCTCGGAACACGCCTGCCCCACTTGCAAAGCGCCAAGACAAGATGGTTTCATAGAAAACTTGGAAGTGAAACCTCCCCCTCCCTGGGGAAAAAGAATTAAAGAACTACGCCTAGAAAATCAGAATAAGTTAAGTTCTGAACAATATACAAACATGTACAGCTTATCAACACTATAGACAAGGCTCCCGCCTGGCTGACTGGCTGTGGCTTTGGTCACTGCCTTTTGCTGGAAGCTGCCTCAGTCAATGTCACTGAGGTCACTGGCTGGCTCCCCATGGACCCGGCTCAGATGATTCATGGCTCGATCAAATGCAATCCGCACGGCCTTCCGAATGCTAGAGTTCCTCCCTTCCATCATTTTCAGCTTGTCGATGGTCTCATCAACACCCAGAGGAACCATCTTGGACTTGGGAAGCCACTGCCTTTTAAAGAGAAGACAGAGCGTAAGAACCACCAACCCGTTCTCACTATGGGCAACCAACCACCAGGCCCTGAGCATAAGAAGGAATCCGGCAGTACACAACCCAATCTCCCTACATTCTGGGCCTCAGGCAGGATAGCTTGGGTGCACAGGGTATCCATCAGCCCTGGACTCAGGTGGGGCATAAAAATCATGATACAACCCTCTTTCCCAAACATATCCAAGTGGCTATGGAGGTAAGTTGGAAACATACAGCTGTGTACACAGGACAAGCCCAAGAATACACATATTATGTAGTATGCAATAATATTACATATTATGTAATACACAAGGTGAGCCTAGGTACACACACATATGCACACAAGGGATAAAGCAGAACAGATGTGTGCACATAACATAGGTGAGCAAACCCTGGAACTGAACAAGGAGGTATTCTAGGACGGAGGAACAGACTCCAGAAACAGGACCAGCAAGTATAAGCCTCACTGATGAACAAACACTAGCTGCCAGACAGTCAGGGCAGGGAGGAAAAGGGGACTTGCTAAGTTTCCACAGGGGGCTATGAAGGACCTCCTAGTCCTAAGCACGCCCAGTCATAAAGGCCACATAAAAAGGTCTGGACTCAACTAAATAAGGTCAAGATGTCAGTAGGTAACACCTGTCTTAGGATCTGAACCATAGAAAATAGGGGTTCCTCAGTAGCTCTGAGTGAAGGCAGGATAGGGGAGATGGACAGGGAACTCCAGGAAGGGGGTGACCCTTGTGTCCTAGCAGAACAGTAGGGTCAGAAAGTCCACACAAGGGAACCTGGAACAAGTTATGAAGACAGCCTGAGCCATTCTGGGATGTAGTAAGTGATAGGAGCTGTCAGGTAGGAAGTGAGCAGCACTCCTCAATCCCCATGGTGTCAATGACAAAACCAGGACACAGACTACTTGGAGACAACCTGACTCAGCATGGGTCAAGCCAAGCCCTGGGGCTAATAGACCCCAGCTCTGCCTGAGCTGCAAACACAACACTCACCAGCTTCTCTTATTGTCGAAAAACAAAACAAGGAACAGCTTTTCCTCAGACTTGGTCTGCATGTGCTCACCGATCTTCAGCACATCCAGGGGTGGGGCGGGGATGGTGACACCATTGTGGTGGCCAGGCACTCGTGGCATCTTGGGGTCAATGATCTGCCAAGGACAAGTCCAGTCACCCAGAGCATTCTCAAACTCAGGGCCACATGCCTTACAAGCTCACAGCCACTCCCATACCTGCCTCCAAAGCCACGACAACCATAACCCCTGGCAGCACAGGAAATGCAAGGCACAGAGCATGCATTGGGACCCCACCCCAGGTCCCACCAAAACACCCTACTCACAGCCTCCAGACTCACCAGTGCTGGATAGGAGGGATAGCCGCTGCACTTGGCCCATACCACTTTCAGGGGCTCCAGGACAGAGGCAGCAGCATCAGTGGAAATCCACATGCTGTTCTGTCCCACCTCTAGAAAAAGGGGAACCCCAGAATCAGGACCAGGAGGAGAACCCCCAACATACCCAGCACAGCCACAAAGCCTGAGGGCTGACAAAAGCCCTACCCAGACCCCAGCTTCCCTAGCTGCTGGAGCAGGACAGTCCTATGGCACCACTTCGGTCTAGGAGAGGCAGATTACCTCACTTCCTCCTGTGAAGAACAGGTCTAGAAGTCTATCAAAGGCCTCCCTGCCTCCCACCCTCCCCAGCTCTAAGGCCTATCTATGACTCCAGGTCCCCATTACCTCACCACACTTGAACTCTAGGGATGGGGTCCTTGGCATGTACCAGATGCCTATTACACAACCAAACACCCAAATCCAAGTCCTGGCTTGCTCCACCACCACCTTGCTCTTCCAAGCCTCGCTGAGTCCACCTGGCAGCCCCAGACACATCCCAGGTGTCCACCATGTGCAACCCTCACTGAAAATTGCTGGTAACAGGTGTCCAGCCAGTCCCTGGTTCTGCCTCACAGCAGCAAAACAGCACATTAGCCTCTCCATGCTCAGAACCTCCAGCGTGTGCACCACACTCACTGCAGCCCATATGGCCACACTAGCTTCCCTGTAGTCTCTGACACACATAGAGCACAGCTGCCTTCACAGAGAGCTGGGCCCACCAAAGCCCCATGTCTCAGGCAATACCAGGTGCTTTTATCCCTGGAGTTGGCTTGGCCCACTCTGGCAGGAAAAATATAAACAGCATCAGCCCAGCAGGTTCCTCTCTACAGTGATATTTTATTTATATTTTAATAAATAAAGCTTGCATGAAGACCAGAAGGTAAAACTAAGCCACTAGAAGCCAGGCAGTGGTGGCACACACCTTTCTTTAATCCCAGGATTGGGAGACAGATGCAGATGGATCTCTCTGAGTTCAAGGCCACTCTAAGATCAATGTAGAAACAGATCCAGGTGGTGGTGGCTCACACCTTTAACCCCAGCACTAGAGAGGAATATAAGCCGGGATAAGACAGGAACTCGCTCTCTTTCAGTCTGAGGATTTCTTAGAGGTAAGAGCTCTCTAGCGGCTTGGCTGCTTTTGCTTTTTCAGATCTTCTGGTTGAACCCAGTATCTGTCTCTGGGTTTTTATTATTCGTGCTACACCACTCCCTTACACTGTGGCCTGAAACTAGGAATGACCATCCTGCTGTGGCATTCAGTTGTCAAAGCAAATATATCCTGGACAGATCCTAACCTGGGCAAACCCGATCAGGAATTACTCAGAACCAAGTATATCCAGCATGACAAAGTCATTCCTTCCCCATAGACTGTCTATACAGTGTAGCCCACGATATGCCTGAAACCCTGTACAGCAAACCTCTGGTAAATAAGCTTAAGTTCACACTTTTTCGCAAATGTGGGGGCTTGACTCAGTCCCAAGCCACCAAGACCAGACTCTGGGAGGTCAGCCATTGTATTCCAAAATGCCCCCCAGAAAACTAGGGTACCCCAACTTACCAGCTGCAATCCTGGCAGCCTTTGCATAGTTCCCATTTTCAATACAAGATATCAGCTCACTGCGGTCTTCTAGTGTGTGCCTTCGCACAAGGGCAGGCTTCCCTCGCCCACACTTGGGTGTACTAAAACTTCGGGAGAAGAAGCAGAGATGAGTCAAACTGAGACTACAGTCAAGAGCCCCATGCCTGTGGCTTCACCCTACATCAGGTGCTGAGTTGTCAAGAGTATGGAGACCCAAGGAAAGTGAGCCTATTCCAATGAGGGTGCTTGAACCACCTAACCTAGCTGACAAGTGGCCACCTAAGAATAGACAGGCAGGGCTATACATACCATAATCTCAGTAAGAGAAAGATTTGGGGAGTGGAAAGTACAAACTGCAAGTTAATTATACACTAACTTAGATTAACCTTGTATATAGATTTACTTCTGACTCAGAAGAAACTTTCCCTGAATAGCAGGCACACACATCAACTGGATACCAGAACAGCCTTTCTTTCTCAAGCGGTTTTCAGATGAAAGCCACGCACCCTGCTTGAGGACAGGACCTACCTTGAGTCACAGAGTGGGCTGTTGCTGGAACAAATACTGGATTCAGATGCACAGCGCCGTCGGGGCGCAGCTTTTCTGCCCAAGCCACTGCCCGGCTCCTGCTCGCTTCTAGTACCCCCAAAGCCATTGGTGAGACCTGGAACACAAGAAGCAGACAGAGGCAGGGTCACCTACCCCAAAGCAGTAGCTCTAGCCCAATTTATTCATGCACTTCCACCTTCTTTAAAATTAGAATATATTTTCCAAATAACTTTGCTCTTGTAAAACAGGGTCTCAAAGAGCTCAGGTTGCTCTGGCTTCTTGATCCTCCTGCCTCCGACCTCCTACCACACCTGGTTCATGTGGTGCTGGAGATCAAAGCATGACAGCTAAGCACTCCACCACCTGAGTTACATCTCCAGCCCCACAAAGAACACTTTGTTCAGAAAAACCAGTATCTTTATTCTCATTCCAATGACCTTAATGGACACAGACACACTGTTGAATGAAATAAGCACAACAAATCATAGTAAAAACAGTCAAGGAAGTTCTACACACACTCCACAAGTAATTTCAACTTCCATGAATGCAAAGCAAAAAGAATCTGTTACCACTCCCCAAATTAACACATCACATGCATTTCTGTGAGCTTCCAACAAAGTCGGACTGTCCACTCTACAAGGAATGAGTGGTGTCTAGACAAGGACCCTCCAGTACCCTAGAGAGGTGGAACACTACAATACTCCACAAATACATATTGATACCTGTGGAACTTTAGGGAATAGTAAATAGAAAATTAAGTTTTAAAAGCAAAACAACAACAAAAACACCAAAAAAAGAGCACTTGCCTTAGCATACACGTTGGCCCTGCAACACCAGGAAGAACATTCCAACCTCCCCATAGGAAGCTGAACGTGTAGTGGCCAGATAAATGAATGTCTGGACAAACACAACCACATAATCTTGATATTTGAAAAGTACTTTAATAAAGACAAATCTGAGTCAACGCAACTACCATATTCTTCCTACGGAAGTCTAACTTCCATTACAGTCAGTAGAAAAAGGCACAACCTTGGCCCCTGCACAGAGCTCCCTGAATCAGGAGGTTCACGCCCCCAGGCTATCTGCTTGCCTGGCTCCTTCTGGTGGCTGCACCAGCTTGAAACAGGGAAGGGGACAGAAATGGGGGACTGAAAACACTTTTTCTTCATACATGTCCATCTTCCCACATCCTTAAAAGTGTAAAAAACTATTTCCAAAATAAAACATAAACTTACATTTTCTTAGAACTCTTTGAAGTGACTGTCTAGATTACAAGGTTGTGAAAAGGACCTGCTTATGCTGACAAGGCCTCTGAGAAGCTTGTTTATTGAACAAGCAGGTCCCCATCACTGGCAAAGCATTGAAGGCACATGACAGGAAAGAAGTCATACCCTACTACTCTTAAAGGGCCTTAAGGCCCCAAGAGTTCTATTCTCAGGAGGCAGTGGAATATGCTGCTGCCCTGGAGTGGGGGTAGGGGAAGCAACACCCAGACTTGGGAGAGCAGATTCAACACAGGGGCAGCCCTCCCAACCTGGATGGTTTGACAGAGGGGCAGAGTCCTTGCTCCAGGACCCATAATTATAGAGAAGACTGCAAGTCCAGAATATTTGCCATTGCTAGGTTGAACGGGTAGCAGCAGGCAGGTCGGAGGAGTCTGAAGGTCTTAGACAAACAGGTGCCCATCACTGTCATCTGTCCTAGGAAGAAGGCCTAGAATAGACACCAAAAGCACAGCCCATGTACATTTGGTGTTCCCAGCAAGGATGGTCACAGCAAGGTACCTTGTCAGGGCTTAAACAGCCCTAGAAGAGGAAAAACTAAGGTTTATAATTCTAAGAAGGAAAAAATATGATTGAATGTCTCTTTAGTTCTCCCAAGTGTTTAATTACCAAGGCATACTGCATCTGGGCTCCTAAGTTTACAGAAAGTTTTTCACACATTACATAAAAACATACCACACCTTGAAAAGAAGCTGGCACAACCACTGTGAAACTTGAGAAGCTTCCAGGAAAGACCCCTGGGGCCTACTGAGCAAAGTCCTTCTCCAGGCCTGTTTTCCAGAGGGTGCTGCAGCCCAAACAAGGATGTTTTCATGGTCCAATCAGATTCTTGAGGGCTTCAAGGCCCTGGACATGTCCTGAGAGGCAATGTGAGCCAGAGACAACACAGCTACTGCCTGAAGAAGACATGGCTTTGACACAAAGTCAGGTATAAGCCTCTCTGCCTCTCTCATCAGCTATAGAATGGGGAACAAAGTGCCTGCCTAACACTAAGGCTTACTGTCTAACATCACACATGCCCGCCACCCTTGACAATCAAAACAAAAAAATGAGATGGCTCCTAGACAGAGTCAATGACCCCCAAGCACATATTGCAGAGGGTTCTTGTGGTCAACAAAGGCCGAGGCAGAGCCCAAACACCTTGCTCGGGCCCAGGGGATACCACAAATGTGCTGCTGCAATTAAGTCCCAAGGCAGGTCCAGACCAAGACTTAACTACCACCTTTTCTCTAAAAGCTCCCCTTTGACAACTGGGGTACACAGAGTGGAGAGTAAAGGACCCCCTGAGGTGCTTAGGTCTCCACTCTGAAAAGTTCACACCCACAGCCCAGGGAAGAGTTCCAGGCGGTCTACTTGCAAAGCTGAGGCAAAGCAGAGTAAAGACATGATCCTTTCTATCCTGGACTCCCAACCTGCACGATGCCAAGAACCCACAAGGCTGCAGCCAAGTAAGAATATCAGGCCTGGTAAGCAGGACTGACTAGCCTCTCCGCCCTCTACAGAACCGTCATGGCCTAGGAGATGTGTCTGAAAGTGTGGCCATTGTGTGCATCCTTGCTTCTGCTCCCACCATTGACTCATCTGAAACATGACAACACAGGACCATGCTGCTCAAAGCTCCAACTTGTTCCCACCTACTGCATATCAACAAGCTTATGTCCCATATGGGACACTGTGCCCCAGGCTAAGAATACCATTTCAGGGAATACCATTTCAGCAGAAGTATCTATTATCGTTGATGACACTTTACTTTGTTGCCTCCCAAAGAACCACACAATGGGTGCATCTGTCAACCTTTCAATAAAAGCACAGCAAACACCCACCCACCACCTGCATTTCCTGAGTACAGTCTATGAAGACACTGCTGCACATGGCCAAGACAGGCCAGAGACCAGGCCAAAACACCCACTCTCAAGGGCAATTCCAGCAGGACTTCTCAGTTGGCTCAGCAGGTATTTGCACAGCTACCAACAAGGCTAACAATGCTTAATAATCCAAGAGAAACTGAAAAAGAAAGAGGGAAATCAGGTAGAGAACAAAGAAATAAAAGATGCTAACAACCAAGTAAGGAGCTCTATTTAGGCCCCATTTTAGCCACTGCTGCATATACAGTCCCTTCAGACACCTAAGCCCAGGCTGCCCTAACCAGAGCCCCCAGTCATCATAGGCCAGTTTTGGACGTGCTCAGGACGTGGCTCAAACTGCTGGATTATGTTGTCCAAGCTACGGCAGGTTCTGCCAGATTAGGCATTCCTTGCTTCCTTCACATCTATCCACCAGGAAGAACTGAGGCGCTGAAACGTCTGCTCAGGCACCAGAGCTCCTCTCACTGCTGGGCTGACTTAGAGGGGTGGGCTGGCAAGGGATAGAGAGTTCCTCCAAGGGTAGGTGTCTGAGTGTCTGTTTAAAGGACGGCTCAACAGATGGTTCCAATGTGATCCTCAAAAACTAGGAGCAAGGCAAGGAGGCAGCGAAGGCTTTGTATTCCAAGAGGCCATTAGCAGAACTCCAGTCCAAGTCGAGGTTAAGAGAAAAGGATTAGGGTCCAAAGAGTGAGCTACCCAAGCACATTAGTGGTTAACTGAGAACCTGGAAAACAGTGAGAACCATTTAGTCTGACTGCAAGGGCAGGAAACATCTCCTGCCTCAACAGTCTATGGCCATGGAAGACATTTAGCTTGCTCACCACCACCACCCATTTCATTGAGAATTTCCACACCATGAGTATCAAAATAAGATGTGACACAGGTCCTGGCCTGAGGGTCCATTGATGGAAATAAACAAGCAGTCAGAGTAAAGAATATACGACACAGAGCCAGCTTCAAAAAATGTGGTACCCATAAAATGAGTCACACCATGCTCTGCACTGCCCACATTCTGCCCATCCCGCAGGCATGAGCAGTGAGCCCTTGAGTGGGCAGTTTTAAAATAAATGAGTCCGTACTTAATCTAACTTGGAATCTTGCAGTGCACTGATGAGCACCAGAGAATTCCCTAAAAGTTCACAGTGCCAGCCAGATGAACCTGGAAAAGATCAGAAGGTTCTGAATACTCCAAGTCCTCAAACAGCGAAGAACTGCAACTTGGAACAAGAAATCCAGGTGCGCAGAAAGCACCAGAAGGTTCAGGAGGAGGCGCAGCCAGCACTGATGGTAGGATGGGCCCATTCAGCCCATGCCTGGCCCACCATGGGCCAGGCAGATGTAGCAGTGGACGCCTCCTGCTCCTGAGGGTCAGATCTTAGTGCTAATAAGGCTCCCGGCTGCTCAGGAGTGCGCTTAGGAATTCACCATGCATCCACTGAAATCTACTGCCATTCTGGAATAAGAAAGCAGAAATCTCCATTTCAGTCAGGATCAAAGGCACTGGGGTCACATGTACTAAAGGTCTATAGTTAAGACTGCTTGGGACTCACCGTTATCACTGAGAACCCAAAAAGAACTTCACTCAGATGTGCAAATAAGTAACATCTCATGAACTCCATGGTTAGCAGCCCACAGGTGACAAATGGTCTAGCAGAGCCCATATGGCCAACTGGGCAGCCTGG
>LOJH01003605.1:12432-27555 GCA_001685095.1 Ellobius talpinus | reverse complement strand
TCTCTCTCTCTCTCACACACACACACACACACACACACACACACACACACAAAGGCCTTATCAAGCAGGTACCCCATTGGGCAGATGAATCTCTCCTGTATCTCCTTCCACCTCATCCTAACATCCCACCTGTCTGGTTCTTTCCCCAGATGTCACTCAATGCTGCTGAGACAAGATGGTGTCCACTGAAGGTGACTTACAGGGAAGGCCTCAGGCTGCTGAGAATGAGTCTGGAAGTAGGCCTTTGCCAAGAAGTACCTCAGTCTCCTTCCCATCCCTAACAGCCCAAAGCCCAAGGTTCAGGTGTACTCTGGAAACACTATTTTCTAAACGACTTCAGCAAGACAGCTTAGGGGTAGAGGTGTTCACAAGGCCTAACACCTGAGTTCCATCCCCTGATCCTGTTAGCTGCCAGGAGAGAACCTGCTCACACTAGAGTCCTCTGACCTACACACACAAAGTAAAAACAATGTTAGGCTGTCTAATCATCCAATACTCTGCCTCCATTTACAAACTACAACAAAGACATTTCTTATTCCTACCATCTTCAACACAGTATCAGATCTAAACTATCCTTTTAAAAGTCTTTCAGGCTCAAGTTCAAGAAAATATCATTCCATACCTTAAGCTTGTAAACTAAGTGCTAAAATACAGCACAGACAGCACCCACCAGAACATCCTTTCAGAGAGCAACAAAAACCTGGAAGTGATCAGAGTTCTGTGACCTTCAAAACTTACAAATTCATGGTTACTACAGAGCATCACTCAGCCTGACAGAGGCACCCATGTCCACAGATGTGGCCCTCCCACCCCATCATGCTTACCTTCCTCCCCTGTGTCTGGCCCCAGTGGAGCAGCATCATCTTCAAAGCCTCCTGTACCTGCCCCTATGGATGGGGACTGGCTGTGCTGCTGGCTCAGCTTGTTTCGGAGAAGAGCAATCTCTTTTTTGAGCAGCTTTGCCCGTTTACTCCGTGAGCCGCTGGACTTCATGGAGCAGGTGAGATCCAACTTGTCCAGTAGCTCTCTCAGCTGCTCCTCCAAGCCCATGTGGGCCCTGTTGGCTGGGTCCAGCAACCTGTCCACTGAACCAAAGAACACACATCATTAGTCACCTGATCCTTGGGTACCTCTAAGAATAACACATTGTTCTCAACTATCCTTTAGTCTGCCCATAGCCAAAGCTCCAGCTTCACATTTGATGTCACACACAGACTCCTCTACCCTCATTCTGAACCTGTAAGCAGGCTGTTGCCGCAAGGAGAAAAAAAGACTCCTAATAGAGAATTTCTCTTCCAGTCAGCTAGGACACAAAGGAATAGTATAACCACAGCAGAGGATATACAGGTAACATATGTGGCCTCTCCTGCAACAGGACCCAACTCAGTTCTGCTGTGTAGACAGCCCATTCCAAGTAAGGGGTACAAAGACTACCAGAAATGCATGAGACCCCCCAGCACAGAAAGAAGATGGACTGCCAACAGAAGAGACAGTATGCAAACATGCTGATATAAACTGTTTCCATTATCACCAATGTCATCCTAGCTGGAGTACTCGCATATGAGTCACCACTGTCCATGGACACTAGGCTGCAGAGGCCACAGGTCTTCCCAAATTCTACCAACACTGACTACAGAAGTCCTCAAAACTTAAACCAGCAAAATGGCCAAAGAAATTCTTTAAACTTTGTGAAGATAAAACCAAAAGCAGCACAGGGGATCTGCCCAGACCTGGTAGCTGGTCCAGGAACCAAGTCCAGCTCAAGTGCCCTGTCTACACGAACAACACTAATTGGCATGGGAACATGAACAAAAGTCCCCATGGGCTGACTCAAGACTTATAGTTAGACTATTTCTAGCAAAATCTCAAAGTTAATGCCTCAAATACATTCAAGTAAACAATTTTTTTAATCTGAAACACCAAAAATAAATTAAAAAAAAAAGTAATATCCCAGCTTTTCAAGGCTCGTTTCTTTCTGTTCTTTGGTTGTTGAGACAAGGTCTCACTATGTAGCCCAGGCTGTTCTCAAACTTGCAATCCTCCTTCCTCAACTTCCTGAGTACTAGAATTTCGGCCATGAACTACCATGACCTGCTTGTCTACTTCTTTTTCAATAGGACCAGTATCTTCATTATAGTAGGGCTCAGGACAGTGGCAGAGGTACCCAGAGCTGGCCTTATCACGGATCACCCTTTCTTTCTACTACAATCATTGAGGAAGAAAGAGATTTGTACTTTCCATTATTACTTTCCTCTTTGACAACAAGCCTGACATAGAAATTTATTTAGCAGTGGCAGAGTCAGTTTCCTGAAAGTGTCAACTTTGAGGCCTACAAGTACTGTCCATCTAGAGAACATGAAAATTGGAAGATGTGGGGTCAAAAGCTCCCACATGTCACGGGCTCCTCTGTTTCTAAGGACAGCCAACACCACCCAGAGCTCAGTCACATCCCCGGAATCTACAAAAGACAGAAGAGGCTGGAGCCTTGCCTCCCACACAGCCTGGAGAACAGAACATGGATGTCTGTAAAGGACCAAGGGTCACTCTATAATCCTGGGGGCTATCAGACTCAGCTCCAACAGAGACTATTGGAGGAACATCTCAGCATGAGACGGTTCTGATCTAGCATACTGGACCTAGCTAGGCTGCAGAGATCTGTTACCTCTGTATGTGTGTGTGTGTGTGTGTGTATGTCTATTTTTCCAAGACAAAGCCTCATATAACCCAGGCTAGCCTTAATTCACTAGGCAGATGAGATGATCTTGAAATTCTAATCCTTGTACCACCATTTCCAGTTTTATGCATGCTAGAAATGCACTACCAAACCACAGATTCCAGCCTGCTTGTATTTATTTTCTAATTATACTTTTTGGACCAGTTTTTTTTTTTAGACAGGGTTTTAGGAGGCGATTCATGCTAGCCTGGAAATCATTACAGTCCAGAGTGGCCTTGAGCTTGTGGCAAACAACCTACTTTAGCTTCCTGAGTGCTGTGACTACAGATGGGTACCACTACACACTATCTGGAATTCTATCTATCCTGTACGTCCCATGGGTGCCTAAGTACTGACAAACAGTCTCTTCGGGCCAGACACATAGGAGGCCAGAAGTCAGGAGACCTTCGAAGGCCCAGTGGAAAAGCAAAAGCAGAATCAGGACACAGTAACAAGCTGGATATAAAGAAGGAAAAGTACAGGAAAAACATAAAGTCAGTAAAATCCCATCATTTTCCTGGACAGGAAATAAAAGAAAAAGGAGGTCAAAACAGGAACACAGGACTTCAGGCTTTGGTAACAATTTTAAATACAGGAAAAATTCATGTTCCAGGGTGGACCACCAATCCATATGGACATTCACCTACTGAATAAACAATTAAGGGGCAAAAAGTTTACAAGAACTGATGAAGAGCAGATGTGGTAGTATGTATCTTTAACCCCAAAGTCAGTCTGACATACATATTGAGTTCCTAGCCAGCTAAGGCCACCCAGTAAGACCTTGTCTCAAAAACAAAAACAAAACAAAAAAACAAAAACACCCACCCTGCTTGATGAGCAACACAACAGCATGTGCCTAGTGGAGCCCAAAGTACAAGCTCACCCTGGAGTCCTGGAGGGTTAGGTCAAGCACTGAAGACAGGTTAAGGCTGGACCCTCTATGAACACCCGCAAGCATCCAAGAAAAAGGGTCAGAGGCAAAGCCAATGTTAGTTCCTGCTTCTATTCCTCTCAGCTGAAATACAATTACCAATAGCACCTTCTCACCGTGAGACCTCCTCAGAAGCAAGGTCAGGCCTTCGGGTATGAATCCTCAACTATCTTGTCTTCATAGATCGCATCATCTAGATCTGGACTCAACTAGACATCTGTTTCTTTGCAGTGGGTATGTGAAATGTGGCAAGGCCCAAGCAAGGCGTGCTGTGTATATAACACACATGGAGACAGGAAATGAAAGAGCACCCTCAGTAGCATTTATGCTGGCCGCATAGTGGAATCCTAACTCTATATTCTGAGGGAAAAAGCACCTGCCATCTTCCTGGATGCAGTGCTGGATTCTTACCTTCTTCCCAGGAGAAAGGCCGTCGAGGAGCTGCAACAGGTCGCTCAGGCAGATGCATTCCCGAGGCCTCTTCCAGGCCAATGCTGTCCACCTCACGCCGGGCCTGCCTCAAAACAACACCTCCCTGATCTCGCAGCCTCACTGCAGCTCTATAAAACACGGTGTCCTTGGCATTGTACTTCATGCAGTTATCTACAATGAGATTAAAATCCTCCTCAAACGCATGGAGGTTTTTATACCCTTGAGCTTCTAGCCTTTTCCTCATCGTGGCAAAGTCCATCGGGTGTTTAATGTGATCCAAATAATCTGGTACCTAATTTTAGAGAGGAAAATAAACATTTACAAACCAAAGGAAAATCAAAACAGTGCATGCCATCTATACCAATCACACCTTATATACACAGCCGCCCCCGACCCCAGACTAATTTCACATAGCAACACTATGCCAATCCAAAGTAAGCCCAATTTTTTGCAGGAACCTTCCCAATCTAGTTCTTTTAGCTACATCAAGTGGAGTACCAGCAGAACTAACATCACAGATAGCTAAGTTCTGAGTAGAGCTTTTCACCTAGGCACTTTTAATGCTTTACAATGAAACAATCTTTTACAATTAAAATATCCATTAAATATTAAACAATGCATTCATTAAATAATGCAAGTCAAGAATTCAAGCACCCTTTTTCCCAGTTACATGTTTACTAATTAAACAGCAGTATAGATCTTGAGTCACACATGAGACAGAACAGTGAGCCACAGCAATACGTACCTCCTTTAGACTCACAGGCTGGGCAAAGATTTTTGCAGGGTCCTTCTCCTGAAGCTGTTCCAGGACTGAGCGTAGCAGCACAGTCAGTGGTGTCAATCGGAGCTCCATAGCCATCTGCTCCACCTTCACCTGGCAACAAGAGCACACACAGTCTCAAAACAATTGTGGATACACCTCTCTTGCATGGCAACTCACATATTGCACAATCACAGAAGCAACACCCCAACCATCAGCACAGAGCAGCCTACATGCAGGCCACCACCCTACCCCAAAGTGACTGTCTCTGTGCAAGGACATGTGCTTCTTCCAAGGCAGAGGTTTCCTTTAAGGCCCTTGCAAATTTAGGGGGTGGCCACCCAAAAATGGTACCACAAAGATACCATGGGACCAACTATAGGATAGGGATGTGCTGTGGGGCAGGGGCAGCAGTACAAAGTCAGCAGGTACACAAGGGTCACTCTAGAGCATCTCCAGGAACATTCCACGACAGTAGCAAGAGGTTCATCCAGAGCCAGCCCTGGAGGCTGGCAGAACCCAAGGGCCTTACCTGCTCACGTTTGAGTTTCTCCCGCTTGCGCAGCAGCTCGATTAGCAGGCGTGCACGTTCTAGATCATGTCGCAGCCGCTGCCAGTACTTTAGCTTCTCTTTGGCAGCTTTCATCTCTTCGTCATTTTCTCTCTAAAAAGATTAAATAAAACTTCCCATCAGTCAAGCCTAGAGATTCTTCCTGCCAGGGTCTAAAAAGTTCACACAGGTTAAGACTAAAAGGGTTACCTGAGGCCTATTCTCTTTCAAGAGTCCCTGTGAATGTGCTGTAACTAAAGTACAAAAGGGTCCAATATGGTCCATGGCACCAGGGATTCTTGGCCTGATCTCCGGGGAAGGGAGTGTTGGAGGGAGCACAAGAAAGGAGGTATATAATACAAGGCTGAACTATCCTGACTGGCAATGGAATATTACACAGGCTCAGTTCTGGGCCCAGCAGGTAAGGTGTAGGGATCACTTCTAACCCCTTAGAGACAAGGATGGGCACTGCAGTCACCAGTCACACCTCTGTCTTCTCAGGTGACAGAGCAGGATACCAGACAGAACATGTCCTGACCTTGTCCTAACTTAGTTAGCAACCAGCACAGCCCCTCTCTACCCAAGTCATCAAAACCCAAATGCAGCACTGAAAAGCCAGGAGACACAGTGGTAGGAAAGCAGTCTGATACACAGAGGTCAATGCTGGAGCTGCTCAGACTTCTAAGTAGGGTAAGAAGCCAAAACAGCCCACAATAGTCCAGGGGCCTAGTAGAGCCCTCAAGGCCGGAGTGTCCAAAAGGTACCCTTACAGGAACAAGAGCCACTGCCACAGAGAAAGCACACATCCCTTAATAGCAATCAAGGAACCCCAAGCAAGACAAGAGCCCTATTTATAAAGGTTTTCCAGCCACTTTCCAGGAAAGTCAACATGCCACATAATCTCAGTATCCCATGCTTCTTGTTCAACCAAGATCCCCAGAGCTCTGCTCCCCAATCCAGATTCACTTTCAGGCTACCCATACTCCCCTTTCTGCCACCCCAGAGTGAGCCTGTCCAAGACCCCTGGTCCTCACGCAACACCACAGTGGTCATTATCTAAAGCTAATACTCTACTCTCTGCTCTATGAATATGAGACTACCTCCTCCCTGACCCCAGGATAAAAGGTGGAGAATGGCCTACTCCAGAAGTCTGTCCTGCACTGCTGCTGGACAGCAACCCAGAAGTACCCACATCTGCCGGTGAGAAACAAAGTGATGCCATACAGATGCAGGGTACAGGCCACAGACATGAGACCCTTCTCTCTCTAGATGGCTTTGCTTTTCATGGCCCATCCTCAGAGGGCACCACAGCAGAGACTCTGTAACCCAGGCTAGCAGCACACTGGTCAAGGATGTAGGGTATCTGGACAGTGTTACCACTCCAAACTGTATGGACAGCCACCTGTATGGTATGAAAACAATGGCACAGGATGGTTGGAGCATACTCTGTCTCCACCCACATACTTCTGTGTCCACAGCAGTGAAGAACTGCAGGGTATACCTGGTATTACTGAAAATTTTTAAGCATTTAGTTAGGGTTGATGACAGTATCATCCATGTATACACAGTCAGTAAATACATGAAAAGGTAAATCAAAAACCAAATGCCACCAGTTGACAGTGCATACCCTTAATTTCAACTCTCAGAAGGCAGAAGCAGGCACAAGCAGAGTGCTGTGAGTTCAAGGCCACCCTATTCTACACAATAAGTTCCTAGTCAACCCTGCCCCAAAACAAACAAAAAAAGAAAACAAATATCCTAAGCAACATCCAGGCAACTTCTTGCCTACTAGTTGGAAACAGACTTTAAGTAACCAAAAGGACATTTGGCCTGGCAACCCCTGTGAAGCAAAGGAAATCTCCAGATTACTGATAGACCTATGCTTGTATATTTAAGGACAAGCAAAATGCAGTAGGTTTTTTTTTTCATGGATTGGTTTTAATCTTAAAAGATACCCGTACTCCAGCATACTACAGGGTCATGAAAAATTGAGCCTATATACATATCACTCATCTAAAAAAAACCCAGCTGGCTTGATGCTGCTCTGCGGAAGTCTATTTTTCTACAGAGAAGTCAATGACAGGAGGTTAGAAGTAGAGTGGTTTCTGAAAAAGGAAAGTTCAGAAGTGGACACCCACTGCCAAGAAGAAACACATGCACTCCAGTGTGTCCATTCCCAACACACGCCAAGATTCAGGTACCAGGATGAGGGAAGATGACCAGACCCAACCCTATAACAAGGACCAGTTAAGCAGTCAGGCCAACACCCACCATACTGGGGAACAGGTCAGCTCATCTGTGAAGCACAGGGCAGCTAGGCTTAGCCAAGTCAGACTTGTCAGAGTCCCAGATCTACAGGATGTTATGAGCAGGATGGTGGAAGTAGAGGCCCCAAGAAGTTAATGGGGCAGGAAAAGAGGAAACAAAACAAAACAAAAAAGCCAGAAATTGTTGGCCACCCTAAAGAGTCATCCTAAACTACCTCCTACCATAGCACCGCTTCAGCAGATGGCACAAGATCAGAGCCTGTCTTTTCTACCAGACCAGTGTGTCTTTTCTGCACACACCTAGGGAAGCCTCTCTAATGGCAACACTAGTAGTCTCAGGTAGAACACCATGAACTCGGTGATATCTCTCAGAGTAGCTCATTCTATTCTACTGTCCCTCAACCCCATCACCCAAAATGTCAGTCATGGTAGAGAAGAGGTCTAACGGTCTTCTCCCAAAGTCTGGCTGAGCACAGACAACCAAAACCAATAGGAAAACAAATTACAAATAACATCACTTATTTCTAGTTAAAAACTTATCAAGGGCTAAGATGGAGCATGTGCTTTGCTCCAATGGCGAGAGAGAGGAGAGAGGGAGAGGGAGAGAGAGAGAGAGAGAGAGAGAGAGAGATCGATCAAGCCTTAATCACTAGGACAATGTGGGTACAGTTTACAGCCTTCGGCATCATGTCCCATCTGATCCAACACTGCACAACAGGCCCTTCTGCCATGGGTAATGCCTTCTACTTCCCTTTTTGGTGATTCTAGAATGCCCTAGCCCAGGAACACCACATGACTTGCATTCACAAATTGTCTGCTCCCCCTCTCTGATGACCTCAATGTCCTCTGCAAAAAGGGATAGCTGGCAGCAAATACTCTTCTTCACAGACTTGCCTCTAAAAAGATGAGTCTAAATGAGTACAGCACTGGACAGCTTCTCTGGAGTACATGGGATGACCCTCTGGAGGGCTGTCTTTGCCACCTTGTCTTATCACACTCCTCTTTCTTCCTATAACCCTTTCTTCCTCCATCTCTCTATACAAGTCACCCACAGGCCTTCTGGTAACCCATGTTTGTCGTTATAAGCTCCCATGTATACAACAAAGAAGCCAACAGCTGTATGTCCCACTACTGTATTGATGGCATTTCATTCTTATTGACAATCTACCAAAAACACTCCTCTGTGGTTCATGCTTAGCTTATTTAGAGAGTATTCTCTAGCTCAAGACAAGACGTGATGAGGTCTGGATCTCCATGTCTCTCCACATCTTATTTCCAACACTGGTACCATCGCATAAGCAAAGACCAAAAGCAGTGCCCAGTTTTGATAAACACTCCCCCACTTCATGACTAATATCCCTAATACCTTCTTCCCCTCTGGTACCCAGGACAAGCAGACATGCTTGGAACTGCCAGTGGAGCTGTGCTCTGAAAAAACAGTAGCATCTCAACAACAAGTGAGGTAAAGAACATGGTTGATTCACTCAACAACCAAAACAGTCTCGCTCGATGTGTTAGGCACTTCAAAACTTGGTGATCCCATGATAGTCCTCAGATGGAGCGGCTTCATAAAACCTAGTAGTCTCCAAGGAGGCAAGTGTCTACACTTGCACAAGGAGGCAAGTTGGTCTACAGAATGTAACAGAGAAGACCTGACACTTGGGAGGCCCTGGATTGCCCCTTCCACTCAGATCAGACCTACAGTCCAGCAAGTTCTTAGATCCCAGAAGAGTGACACTTGGCCACTTGCAGATATGGGCATCTAATTCACACAGCAGGACTCCAGTACCACAGCACATCTGACAGCCCTAAGCTCATTCCACAGCTGTGCCTGTGACAGCGTTGGAGACTCAACAGGATTCTACAAACTTAACTTCCATTAAAGCTGGCTGATATTTTACAGATATAAAGATTAGCCCCTCCCATGAGTAGCAGTAGAGGCCACCAGACATGTATATTTGGGCAATGTAGAAAGGAACTGTATGTGTGACATCCACAGAAGATAATTCTTTCCTCTTTAAGATAACCTCTAATATAACGGACAAGTTTACTTAAATTTGTTCTTTTAAAAAGTCACTTCCTTGGGAGCTGGAGATGGCTTAGTAGTTAAAAGCACTGGGTGCTCTTCCAGAGGACCCAGGTTCAATTCCCACCACCCACATGGAAGCTCACAACTGTCTATAACTCCAGGACCCACCACTCTCACACAGACATACACGTAAGCAAAATACCAATGCACAAAAAAAAAAACTAAAAGAAATTTAAAAGTCACCTCCTCAACTCCTCTCCTCCTCCTCGCTATGGTCAATGCTAAGCCAACCATTAGAGTATGGTCTTTAATAAATTACTCCTTATGCGATATACTCAAGGCCCAGCATTAAGATCCCCACCAATCAGGTCCAGGCTGCCAACAGGCCTCCCTCTCCAGCTTCTCTAAAGTCCCTTCTCTCCCTGGAACTGGCAGTCTTAAACATAGAGCAGACACCCATCAGCGTACGCAAGAGTAGGGAAGGAAGCACAACTCAACACTGAGCTCACGCCATACTCTACAGCTTAGCAGCTCAAAGCCCAGAGGTCAGGGGTCAGCAGCACATCCAACCTGAGGGGACAGTGTTTGATGAGTGTTAGGAGGCAAGTGACACTGAAAGGTGGATGAGGGCAATGTGCACGTACCTGCTGCGTGTTTCTCTGGGACTGCAGGCTGGACTGGAGCCGCCGCAGCAGGGGAGCACCATTCCTAGACAGCCTTTTGAGTAACCAGTAGCTGTGGGCTCGCTCCACAAACTGCTTCTTCCGCTGAATGGCCACCTGATTCGCAATCCTATTTAATCTAAAACATGGAAAAACTCAGAGTTTAGCTTTGAAAAAGCATATTTTAAGTGTGTTTGCATTTAGAAAACTAGACAGGACGTTACTTTAGTAACACTGCAGGTCTCTCCCTGAGCCTTGACACATAGTATCTATGGCCCTGTACTATGAAAACAGTTCATAACCTTCACCTATCTGGAGATTTCATACACCAAAATAGTCATCAGGTCAAATGTCCAAAAAGAAACACAGCTGACCAAACTTTCAACACGTTGATACTCTGTGTGGTGTCCTATCTACATGCAGACAGAGCAGTGTTGACCACTGTCAGCTGAGATGCTCATGGCTGGACTCTGAGGTCACAGCTTGCTCTCACAGGTGACACTACTGGCCCTGGTCCCACTCCATCCTGAAGAGAGAACTATCTGAAGCAGAGCAGCCCACCAGCTCAGGCTGGGAACACAGTCTGTTCCTAATAAATGACAAACATCTTCTGAGACACTTATCTTTCGGGGACTAGAAATACAAAGCTGTATAAACCTCTGCAGCAGGGGGGCTAAACCATCAAGCCTTTGAAGGCTAGCCAGAGAGCTTCTCTGTTCCTTTCCACCATTACTTTCGAAGAAGAGCTCAGTGCGCCTCACAAGAGCATTGGAAAACAAACTCCACCAAACTCACGATTTCAACAGTACAAAACTACAAAAGGCCACAAGGTGTTCCTTCATTGTGCATTATACAACAAAATTTTAGAACTGACATTAAAAGCTTCTAAGTTCACTTTAAAAATAAAAAATTGAAAAAAAGAATCAAATTTAAGTTTTACAGAACAATCAAGGACCACCACTACCAGGTAGAAACCCAGATCTGCAAAGCTGGCTTCCTCTTGAGAATGCTGCAAATCCCGAGGTTGCAGTCTCCTGCCAGAGCTCTGCTAGCCCTACTACCCCCTATGGCTCTGCACGTTCAGTAGGGGTGGGTCTGGCACCAAGACCATGCATAAAGCCTATCTCCAATGACAAACCCACCAAAAGACACTCAGATGAAGACAGAAAAGCGCAACAGAAGGCAAGTGACAGACACCTGAAGATGTACCAAAGTCCACAAGAAACTATGTCCATGGGTCAGGCAGGCCTGGTCACTTCGTAAGCTGCTTTTCTGGGTAGTTTTTGTTTTCACCACTTGGACCGAGGCATAACATCTGTATAGTATACTATATAAATTCCAGCAACATGTAAAGGACAGAGGGCTTTAACATGGAAATAATGTTTAACATTACACTTAGGGTTATTTTAACATCACATGAGGCAGTACATATACAAGATTTTTTTTTTTGGTGGAGGGAGGGCGGTTGTTTTTCAAGATGGTTTCTCTGTGTAGTCCTGGCTGTCCCGGAATGCACTCTGTAGACCAGGCTGGCTTTGAACTCAAGAGATACACCAGCCTCTGCCTCCAAGTGCTAGGATTAAAGGTGTGTGCACTACCACCTTCCGGCTCAGGGACAAGTTTTTTTTTAACAATTAAAAACCCCAAAGAAATGCTGGTTAGCAATTTGTTTTAATAAAGAAAGACTCCGATCTCATTTAAAAAAAAAATCCAGCCAGGCATTGGTGGCGCACACCTTTAATCCTAGCACTAGTACTTGGGAGATACAGGTGAGAGGATCTCTGTGAATTCGAGGTCAGCCTGGTCTACCGAGTGAGTACCAGGACAGGCTCCAAAGCTACACAGAGAAACCCTGTCTCAAGAAAAAATAAAATTAAAAAAATAAAAATAAAAATCCACCCTTTCTCTAGTGCAAAAATTTGGAAAAATGTGAACAGTTTGCAAGTTGTAAACAAGACTGTTAAATACATAAAAATATATTGAAAATGTGCCCTACAGGTATGTATCCAAACACCATCTGCAGAGCCTGCCTCACCTCTGGTGAGCAACCATGGGCCTTGGAGAAAGAGATGGACAAAAGGCACAATACTATAAGCCCACCAGAAGCAGACCAGACAAAAGCAAGTATGTCTACTTCTTCATCTCACACTCATTAAGCTCCGAGGCCAACTACTAATTCAGAGAAAGCACAAGGGAGAAGAACAGGCCAAGGCACACCACTAACAGGCCATCAAACAAGTCAGAAATGAGACCCACAGCACACAGGAACCTGGAAGAAGTGACCAAATGGACCCCTAGAAGGAAAGAGGTGCTACTCCACTCTGGATATAATTTGTCCCAGATCTCTGGTGTGATACTGGTACCCAAAAGGGAGACCTAAGGATGGCCACTCCCTGTGCTTTGGCTTCCTATCTTACCATGTCATTTCTACTTCCCACACATGCTCCTGCCATGATGCCATTGCTCTGATGTGATTCAGCCAGAGAATAAATTGATGTGATGCCCAATCTTGCACTTTTAGCTCCCCAAACTGTGATCTCAAAAACTTTTCTTAATAGAGTACCCAACCTTGTCTATTTAGTTTTTATAACTAAAACTGATACAGGTACTCCATCAAAGGGCACAAGTAAAGCAGGATTATCTAGTGGAAAAGCTCCTGAAGCGAGCCCTACAAGTCAGAGAGCACTCAGTCCCAGACGATGGAAAGGGACCGTGCAGGGGCTGCAATATGCAAAGCCTCACGTGACACCAAGTAGTTACAAGTGCGTTTACTTATTAACCACACATCTGTTCTGTGAACTTTTTGAAATTGTAATCTATTTAAAAACTTTAAATGTTGGCAAGAATACACTCAAAGAGTTCCTCAAGCCTTCCTGAATATTGCTAATAAACAAAAAGAGATACAAGAGAAAAACTCAGTAGACCCATTTTTGCTGAAAAGTTTGAAGAGAATGTTTGCAAAATGAAGATGGCAAGTGACTCACATACCCTAACCTTTGGAGGAGTAGGTTTTGCCCACTTTTAGCTAGAAAAATCCTAGGCCTAAAGTGGAAGTCAGTTGATGACAACGAGCTTGAGACTTCTAAGGAGGCTGTTTTTATACAGTCTACTCATAGCTGTGACCAGGATTTCTAACACCTTAGTCAATAAAAGCAAAAACCAGGAAGAAAGCAGGGCATGTAGACACACCTGTTATCTAGCACTCAAGACTCTGAGACAGAAGGATGGAGAGCTTGAGGTAGGCCCAGGCTGCACATAGAGACTGTCTCAAAATGTAAAAATGAAAACATCTAGAGAATTAAATTAATCTTATTCTAACACTAATAGTCACCCATGGAAATAATTAGTCTTTTAAAGCTACATTGACACAAGGCATGGTGGCACACCCCTTTAGTCCCAGCACTCAGGAGGCAGGAGACAGATCTCTGAGTTCGAGACCAGCATGGTCTACAGAGTGAGTTGCAGAACAGCTGGGATACATAGTGAAACTGGTTTTTGTTTAGTTTGCTTTTTTAAAGTCCTACGTAAACAGCAGAGCAAGTTGTATAGCATCAGTCAGTCCCCTCTGGCCAGCTCAACAGGCAGGCTGCAACTGTGTCTGGATAAAAAGCAGAAAGATCAGAAAGCCCACCCAAACAATTATTTTCAGACATTGTTCACAAAGATAATATTAAGATTTACAATGTATCAGGGGTTGGAGAAAAGGCTTAGAGGTTAAGACTGCTGGCTACTCTTCCACAGTTCAACTCCCTGAGTTCAATTCCCAGCAACCACATGGTAGCTCACAACAATCCGTAGTAAAATCTGGTGCCTTCTCCTGGTCTGGCCTGCAGACATACATGCAGACAGAACACTGTATTCATAACAAATAAATAAATCTTTTTTTAAATTGTAAAAAAAGAGATTTACAATATATCAATATAAAACAAAAATTCCTGAATCTTTGCAAAGTCACAAAATACTTATTCTACTTTTGCCTGTGTTTTTCAGGGTAGGGGTATTGTTGTTTTGAGACAGGGCCTCCCTGGCCCCTCTCATATTAGTCAAGTGTGGTGGTACACACCTTTAATTCCAGGACAGCCAGAGCTATGTAGAGACCTTGTTANAAAAAAAACAGGCTAGAGATGGCTCAATGGTTTAGAGCACTGGCTGCTTTTCCAAAGGACCTGGGTTCAGTCAGTTCCCAGCACCTACAAGGCAGCTCAAAACTGTCTTTAACTTCAGTTCTAGGGGTTCCCACCAATGCACATAAAATAAAATTTAAAACAAAAACCCTATGTGAATAATGAGGTAGTCCCTACCAGTATTCATATAGAACACTGATATAATGGGGACAGTCAGCAGAAAGCCCCAAATACTATATGAGTTACCACTCTACTCCACTCAGCAACACTGTGCAGCCGGACCAAGAACACAAGTAAGTAACCGTGGGGCTGTGAGGCCACAGGAAGGCCAACAGCAGAACCACCAGCAGTATGGAAGGGGTGGGCACTTAGACGCTCTTCTATCATCCTTGACAATTTTAGGACCCCAAGGCTCCCACAGGAAACATGGAAAAAGTCTCTGACCTATAGGATATGATTTTAAGTCTGACCCAAAAGGCACGGTCCACACAGAAAAGGACTGACCCACAGGCCAAAACTCACTTCATCAAAAACTATAAATGTACAGTAATAAGAATCTTTTTTTTTTTTTGTTTTTCAAGACAGGGTTTCCTGGGTTTCCTTGTAGTTTTAGAGCCTGTCCTGGAACTAGCTCTTGTAGACCAGGCTGGCCTCA
>LOJH01003605.1:0-10404 GCA_001685095.1 Ellobius talpinus | reverse complement strand
AACTACATGATGGCTTACAAGCCACCTATAATGAGACCTGAAGCCCTCTTCTGGCCTGTAGACATACATGCCAGCAGAACACTGCTTTTAAATAAATAAATAAATAAACACCACCCACAGAGAACATGTAGGCTCCATGTACCTGTGGGCAGCAACCCCTTTGGCAAACCCCTACTTCCAAAAATATTTACATTACAATTCATAACAGTAGCAAAATTACAGTTATGAAGAAGCAAAAAGGTTATGGCTGGGGGTCCCCACAACATGAGAAACTGTGTTAAAGGATAGCAGCACTAGGAAGGCTGAGAACCACTGCTCTACACAACCACAGGAGGAAGACTTATTCCACATTCAAGCACAACTTCAGTGAACCAGAAGGCAATACCAGACAAACTCAAAAAGAAGAACATTTTTCCAGGTAGCACAGAAGACAAAGACTGAAAACATCCAAACCCAGGAAGACTGAAGAGACTCAACAGTCACAGCACAGCAGCTGAATGGGTTTTGATACAGATAAACACCCCAGCCCTGTGTCCACAGGACACTGCCCAAAGTCTCACCTGCCTACCTTCAAGCTCTCTGACTCCTTACCTTCCAGCTGGTCCAATGATCTGACACCTCAGAACAAAACAGATATCAGAATGGTCTTCCTATGACTTTCAGGGTTTGAGCATCGTGTGAGGCAGGCAGGGTTAGGTGCATGAAGCAACAGTCAGGCACTGAGATTACCTCTAGAAGGTGGATGTATATAGGACTTAGACATTGTGTCCTTCCCCATTGCAAAGACGTAATTTAAAACCTATATCCAGAAGGGCACCTGACCATGCAAGGGGATGTAAGTCTCCACAATCCATGTATAAGGATGTATACAGTTCACAGCAGAACACTAGCAATAAGTAACTAGGTGAACTAATGGAGGTCTTTTTTGTTCCCTTTGTTTGTTTGTTTTGAAAATCTGAAACAGTCAAAATTGGGTGTCCTGCTGACCTCAGGGTCCCTTCCCTTGGGCAGCTCTGGTATCAAGTTCACCCCACTGTCAGCTTTGAGTGGACTCACACTGGACAGCAGTAGTAGTGAGACAGCAGGAACAATCTGCCCCCAGCAATAAACTTCTAAAATAAATATCTACCTCTATTTCTGCAAAGTAACTATGATGACAATTAAAAGGAGGAGAAAATCAGCCACACTGGAGATGCCCCCTCAGATGAGTGCCCAGGGACAAAACACCCAGGCCCACTAGGGGATGTTGTCCAGATGGTAGGAACAGAGTCAATAAGATAGGTGGCCTGTATACACAGATTTCAGATCAATAATGGCACAGTTTTACAAGGGCAGGCTAATGTAACACATCAGAAGGCATGCTGCTGCTAACACCGTCTAATGAGTAGACAGACCCACTGTTCCCCTAGACTGATTTGGCTCTTTCCACTTGCCAGGTACCAGGGTGGGTGCCCTGCCTTCCACACCATAGTATGTCATTTTGTACTTTTCAGTTGGTTTCTTTCATGCTTCTTCCCCAGTATCACTATTGTAGATGCATCTGCCTGCTTTCCAAGGCCCTCCCACAGCAGCAAACACCCCTATGTTGCTCGCAGTACATGCAGGGCAGGGCTTCCACCTGAGAGGGATGGGGCCAACGTATGGCAGATGGAAATGTTTATCAAACACAGATGCTCTTTGACATAATAGGGCTACATGCTGTTAACCTCACACCAACAAGTCAAGAATTCATTTCTTGCATCTCTCCTACCAAACAGCCTAGTTAAGCAATACAGTTTCCCACCAAGAGTTCTAGCTCATCCTCTTTGTGCCACTCACTGGAAGCTGTGGCTCACATCAATGCGTCGCCAGCATCTCCAGAGTCTATGACACATACTGCTAGCCCGAAATGGGCAAAGCTCCAAGTGTGTTTTGTACTGAATGCATAGAATGACATGATAACTCAGTCAAGCATGCTGCTACACACCTTTAGTTCCAGTTCTCAGGATGCAGAGGCTGGTGGATTGCAATGAGTTTGAGGCTAGTCTAATCTACATAGTGAGTTCCAGGACAGCCAAAGCTACGTAGTAAGATCATCTCAAAAATTAAAAAAAAAGAAAGAAAGAGAAGAGAAAAGAGAAAAGCCGGGTGTAGTGGTACATACACCTTTAATACCAGCACTCCATAAGCAGAAGCAGGAAGATCTTTGTGAGTTCAAAGCCAGCCTGATCTATAGAGCAAGTTCCAGGAGAGCCAGGGCAACACAGAGAAACCCTGTCTCAGGGGAAGAAAAAAAAAGGCAAATCAAATCTTAAGTCAGGGACTAGCTATATAATTAACTGCCAGAAGCATGGAGGAGGAAAAAGGTACAAAACCTAACAGAATTCAATACTATACTCAAAAGCAAGAACTACTCTATCCAATGAAATATGTAAGTGTTCATATTCCATTTTTGTCTTTTTCCCAAAGTCAGATCAAGAACTGCCAATATGAATACCACCAAAGAAAAGGAGCCCCAGTCTCAACTCACTACTCAGGCATCTTCTGTACTGAATAAAATGCACAGCAATTATCCAAGTGGCTAGAGGCTCTAAGTCCCAAGCCAGATCTAGGCAGACAACAGCCACACACCCACTAGCAGTCACTCTCCTGGAAATAAAAAGTACGGCCCTGCATAGCCAAGGCAAGAAAGTTAGCAGGCTTAATACTTCAGGGAACTTGTAGTTCAGGACTCCCAAGTTTCCATCTTCAATCTTCCCCAAACTTAAACACTTATGTTCTTTATAACTTTTTCTCTTTTGGAGACAGGGTCTTCCTGGCTGTCCTGGAGCTCACTATGTAGAGCAGGCTAGCCCTGAACTCAAAGATCCACCTGTCTCTGCTTCCTAAGGGTTGGGATTTAAGGTATGCACCATCTCATCCAGCACTGCCCTCAGTCTATTGTTTACAGTTAGTGCCAAGGAGATGTCCAATCAAAGAGTCACAAAAAGTTTCTAAATAAGTGGGCAAAGTCAAGACTATCTGCATCTGATCTCTAAAGTTTATGACTTAAATCAAAAGCAATTTTTATGGTTTACAAATGCCAAATAATAAAAATATGAATAACTAGAAATACATTTTTTAAAGTTCTCCTCAAACAACTGTCCCTCCCTCTTCAGGTGAGACCTGCCTGCTCCTGAAGGAGCCTGGAATGTCACATGACAGACACTCTAGTTGACAGACTAAACTCTGAAAAGCAGCAGCCCTCTGTCTCCAGATACATCCCACATTGTGCACATGCTCTGTCCTTTATGCACTCCCCCTGCCCCCAGAGGCAAGTCCATTCCCATGTAACCAGCAGACTGAGGGTAGTGGGAACTTGTCCAGGGATACGGTAGTCAAAGATATCAGAATTCCCTGGAGACTGGGGCAAACTCTTTTAAGCTCCACAGAACAAACATCTGGTTCAGGTACACTTTTATCTCTATTCAAAGCTGACTTAAGTTTGTTCCTAAATTAAGGGGAAAAAAGGGGGGAGTGGAGAAATGGTTATGTAGTTAAAAGCACTTGTTTCTCGCGCAAAGGATGTGGGTTCAATTCCCAGCACCCCCACATACCGACTCACAAAAAACACTCATAACTCCAGTTCCAGGGGATCTGAAGCCCTCTTCTGACTTTGGCAGGAACCAATCATACACATGGTGCACTTAAATACACGCAGTCTAAACATTCATACACACAGAGGAATAAATCTTGAGGCAGCAGCAGCAGCAGCCAAGCAAGCATGCTGGCTTACACCTGTAATCCCATTATTCAAGAGGCTGAAGCTGTGAGTTTGAGGCAAGCCTGGTCTACAGAGTGAGATCCATCTCAAAACAAAATAAGACAAGACAGGACAGGACAGGGCATGGTCAGCACCTAAAAAACTGAAGCAAGAGACTCACAAGTATGAGGCTGACCCAGCATGCTTAGTAAGTCCCAGGTGATCCTGGCACAGATAAGACCTTGTCTGGGAGAGAGCATAAGCTGGGCGCACCTCTTACCTGCTGAACTCTATAATAGACCCTGAAGTATTTAAAGCTTCAAGTTCTTTCCTCAACAGTTCTGGCCACAGAAGGCCAAAGAGCCTTTGTTCTCACCTGCAGATCCTCCTTCCCACAGTCCCACCCATCTGGCAGCTCTCATGTTCCAAACCTGAACATCAGGAACCACAGGTAAAAGGATTGCACCCATCACCTCAAACAGGTAATATCTGGCGCTGACCAGAAAAGTACTGATAGACTGTTGTTTCATTTACTTCAGTTTTGGTAAAACTCAACTTTTTCATGGCTCTTGATATAACCCTATCCTTTCTGCCTCAGAAGCAGAAATCCCAGTTAAACTATCTTTGAAGTCAGGTTGAAAATTTTACTAATACAGGCATGCTGGTTTTCACAGGGTCTGATCTGAGCAATGGGTTATGCACTCTCTAGCCATTCACGGGGTTTTCACAGGGTCTTGCCTGAGCAATGGGTCATGCACTCTCTATCCATTCATGGAGTTTTCATAGGGTCTTGTCTGAGCAATGGGTAGGGTCTTGTCTGAGCAATGGGTTATGCACTCTATCCATTCATGGAGTTTTCACAGGGTCTTGCCTGAGCAATGGGTTATGACTCTATTCATTTTTGATTCACTGACTGTAAGGAGGTATAGCTCTACAATAACACAGCATTTACAAAAACTGTTTTAAACTCTGCTAATACAAAGACAGTGCTGGTTCCTTTTATGTTTAAACTGTGCTCCCAACTCAGCCAGTAAGCTCACAGTGGCACCATAGTGCCCAACTCCAATGTATAACACAAGCTAATAAGAATGAGCAACTTCTTCAAGTCAGACATTAAGAAAAAAAAACTAATGGTCACTGTGTTAAAGACAGGCTCAGCCCTTTAGCAATAAGAATATTCTGAAAGTCCACAGTCCACTCGTTTGCCAAGTGTTTTTACAAAGCAGTCCTGTCACCAATACCCATGTAAGCTGCTTCAGAGCAGCTGTCTGCTTCACATGAACATCACCATCTCGGGGCTTTACATACCTGACCAGACTAAAAGTCCATACCCTTCACAGAAAATTACTTCCTCCAGGCTCAGGGACATGGTTCAAATGGGTACTATGATGTGAAAAAGAACATTTTTCCTTTTACATTAATGAAACAAAAAAGGCAAGCCAAGGAGTACAGAAGACACAGGGATTGAGGGCAGATCAGGGCAGATTGAGGGGGATTTGAAGCAGTCCCTAAGAAGCATAGAAGAGCACAGCAGGACTCCTATCACCAGGAACACAAACCAGGGAACACAGAACACAGGACACAGAACACAGAACAGGGCCATCACACAGTCGCCCTTCTGTAGATCAGGCAACAGTTGCACTACTGAAGACATCAGCAGCAAAAGAAGAAAGAAGTCAGGTGTGGTGGTGAGCACCTTTATCCCACACTTGGGAGCTGAAGACAGAAGATCCCTGTGAGTCCAAGACTAGCAAGAAGACCATCATCTCCCTGCTAGCAGCAGCTCCCAGTCTAGGCTCAGCTCAGGAGGCACCTTACAGAGGATGGCGGTTCACTTTTCCAGCCACATGTTTTTCTTTAACTTTTTTACAAGGTCCCAAAATCTGGCAGTAAGCGAGCTTAAACATGTTACACAGATGGGAAGAAAACCTAGGATGCTATGAAATCCAGAAGTCAGGGCAGAGTGAATACCAGTGTGGCTGTGGCTCCTATAACCATGCCTATCTTATACTCAAGGCCACTTAGTCACAAAGAATTGTAAATTATCCCAATCTATAACTTCTCTTACATTTTTGCCCCACTGGACAGTAGCAAATGAATGGAGACATGGCTCAAGAAACGACTCTCAGAAGGTACAACAGACAAATGGCAGGACTTCCTGCAGGCCCTAATCTGTGTCCTCCATCAAGTCTTTCAATCCAGGCTCATCTGCACCAAAGTTCAGATGCACTTACCTCTGAGGGGGAATATACGGAGCACACACGGTCGGCAGAACCGCACAGGGCTCAGCCAGTGTTTTCTTAGCCTTTTTTGCTTTTTTCCTGACCTTGGACGTAGACCTGACCGTTTTGACTGAACTTTCTTTTCGACAGACACCATTTTTCATTTCAACATCTCCATAAATGTTCAGAGGCCTCCGGGTACAGCCTGGAGGTGTGTGGACATCACAATAAGCAGTCTTTCTGACAGAGAACGTGGTGCTGCCTCCAGTCAGCTCCTTCACAGGCTCCATCTTCATGTACAAGCCAGCCTTCTGGGCACATGTCACATGGAATGCTGTATAGCAATTTGCTTTGTGGCACTGAATGCAGGCACCCACGCCTTTCTGCTTACAGAGGTAGCATGTCAGTTTCCACCGAGCAGGAGGTATGTTCCTCACACCATCGATGGGTTCAATGAATACCGTGTTGGCAAAGCCAACCTCTGGGATCCATAGGGCACATACCACATGGCCCCAGCGGTCATCGTCTGTCTTTTTGAAGGCACCACCCTTATTAGGGCACAGCACGCAATCCGCAGGGCGGGCCCGAGACTGCAGGCAGTGGCGGCAAAGCCACTGGCCCTCAGGGATGTAGGGCACCCCATAGCACTCCTGGTGCACAGCCAGGTTACACATGTCACAAAAGAGTATAACATTGCTGTTCTGACACTCCCCATCCATGCAGATGCAGCAAACGGCATCCTCATCAATCAAGGACTGCTGCTCGCCCTGCTTCTGGTTCTCACAATATGACTCCTTCTCAAAGCGATCCATTAGGAACTCAAACATATTCTGTGACACAGCAGAGACACAGTCACCCTTCCTCTTCTCATTGATGATCTCTAACCAGGCATAATCTTCCTCATCCATGTCATACTCTACCTCATTGTCCAGCTCCTCAGCTGACTTCTCAATGAATTTGTAGTACACAGGGGGCCTCCTGGGTGCAGATGGAGGACTATACTCCACAATCCGCACCTTGGGCTCAGGAAGGGCACTGGCTGAAGCTGGTGTGCCATGGGTGCTGGGGAGGGCTTCATTTTTCTTTTTAACTCTGTTGTTTTTGTGACGCTTAGTTCTTAAGCAAACAGGCGGCCTCTCACTGTTTTCTTTATTACTGTTGCATTCACTCATTTCTTGAGCAGTGAGGTCATCTTCTAGTATGATCTCCAAGGGATCAAAAATACTGATCCGATGCAAGCGTCCTTCAATTTCTATCTCCACCATCCTTTGAGCTTGTGCGTATGTTAATGTTTCTCGAGTGGGGGAGTGTTTAATACTGCACGGGGAAGGATGCCTCGCTGCAGAGCCTCGATGGCATCGTCCTTTCCTCCTCATTTGGCAATGATTACCTAAAATAAAGTTAATGACAAAGTTAATTCCATGCAGGATGACAAGACCAGAAAACAAAATATGCTTGGGTAACACTAACAAATCAACTCAACACCCCACAAATGAAGCTCAGAGCTTGAATACTTCTGAGACTTCCAAACAACTTCTCCCAGGACATTGCAATAGTGCCCATCACCACATCCAAGTAACGGTACTGATGGGCACAGAGGCAGAGGGAGCAGCTCTCAGGGTTCTTGCTAAACAGCTATGGCACAGGTGCATATTACACGTAAGTCACCATTTCAGATCAAGCCAAAAGTCACCTACAAGCTGGGCAGTGGTGGTGCACACCTTTAATCCCAGCACTTGGGAGACAGAGGTAGGCCGATCTCTGTGAGTTCTAGGCCAGCCTGGTCTACAGCGCTAATTCCAGGACAGCTAAGGCTGTTACACAGAGAAACCCTGTCACCTCCCCCCACAAAAAAAAGAAAGAAAGCAAAAGAAAAAGTTACCTACAAAACAGCAACATGCCCTCCAGAGTTTGAGACCTTGGCCTCTTGCTCAGAAGTATAGGATTGTTTTTCAGATAGACTTCACATCACATAGATACCTGTAGCCACAAAGCAGGCAAGCTCAATGGCCACCTAGTCTTAACAAGCCTTTTAGGTCTCCTTTCTCTTTTCCACTACTGCCCAGCTGAGGGCTCCTGTGAACCCTGTGCTGGGGGGCAGAAGCTTCCATAACTCAGTGGCATAAAGTAGTCCATTCTTCCCAAACACATCCTACAAACACACAGCCTTGTCAGGACTTAGAAAGGAACCCTGAACAGATCTGTAGAATATCTTTGCCCCAAGCAGTCCAATGTAGCTTCCACAGTCTAAGCAGTGACCACCCTGGAAACTCCCATGGGCAGCATCAGCCTTTCTCTTCATTTTCAGGCCAGGATCTGGCTATGTGCTGGGACACATACTCTTCAAGTCAATCTAGCTGTGGGCAAGAAGTCAAAAGGCATCTCTGTTGTCTTCCTGACACACTTGAAAATGCTCATATCTTGCTCCAAAGAAAGGATGGGTTCCTGCAAACCTCAAATAGCCTGCAGAATTCCCCCCACCCCCAACAAATCAGAGTCCTTGTCACTGGCTCACATGCCTGAAAACTTCAATGCAGAGAATTTGTTCCAGTGTGGACAAAATCAGGGTGCTGGCAGCCTACACTCCCACCTCATTGTAGAGGACTCCTCGCCTTTCAGTTTTCCCTGAGGTGACTTGGTGTCTGTGTACCTTATGAGCGACAGGCTTGTTCTGAACCACTAGTCAAGCAGGACAAGCACATGGAGCAACAACAGCAGAGACAACTCAAACTCTTCCCTCTAAACGAGCCCACTTCACTGACAAGAAGCAAAAGACTGACTCCCAAGCATTCCAAGATGAACCATCAGAGCAGTCCAGATCACAGCTCTTGAGGAAGCCTGGATTCACAACCTCATAATTATCTTATCAGTCTTCGAGAAAAACCCACAAAGAGCAGACTTCACACTTTAAGTCCCAGAAAGAAATCTCTACAAATTGTATATGCAGTTTTTAAGATAAATCTTACAGGATGCAGAAACCCACGTTTTGTGTGAAAATTAGATACTATCTCCTTATGAACAGGAACAAGAAGACACTGGTTGGCCAGACCCAATGCACCTGCATCTGTGGGGCCTCAAGGAACCTACTCAAGCCTGGATTCTCGGGGAGCTGTCAGCAAACCCACCAGAGCCAGCCCTCAGCCTCTAGCAGCATCCCTTAGGTTAGACAGATGCACATCCAAGTGTCAGCACCATATCCTGCACACAAGAGAACCATGGTGCACCCACAGACACTTCACAAATCACTACCAGGACAGGGTAGAAGCAACAGCTCCCAGATTAAAGACAAACATGTAATTTTCTCCTCTACAGTAAAGTACTGTAACCAACCCTTCAAATCCCACATTCTTCTAGTGAGCACTGAAGGTCTTTAAACCACTTTTCAACAAGAACTGAACCTAATACTTAACAGCCACAGCCGCTCTGTAATTTGAAAATGTAATTGCGACCCGGGAAAAGAGGGCATTTAGCAGTACTGCTCAGTCCAGGGGCCCAACAATCTGATCTGCTTCCTCGTTTTACCTATATCCGCCTAGCACTTTGACCCTCCGGCTCTGTGCAGAAAGAAGCATTTCCATGGAGGGATCAGCAAAGGCAATAAGCATGCTTTCTCCAGAAATAACTGTGTTACACACATCCTAAAAAAGCTTTGCTGGCAAAAATCAGCAGGGTTCATTTCCTGCCCTGGCGTTTGTAGGCAAGCTTCTTCCAGCTTCAACCCCTCACTGTAAAAGCACGCACAGGAAAGAGACACACCTCTAACGGTGGTGGTGTGACCATTCAAGGAATGAACACAGACTCAGGACAGCGCCAGGCCCAGCAGGTGTTAAGAAAGTGAATAAATACCCCAACTCTGTAACTATATGTTACTAGATGACAGAAACTCTTAAAACAGTCGCAGCTGGGTGAAGGGAATGGCCTCCATTAAGGGGGCGGTTTCCTAGGTGTGTGTAAGTGTGTCACAACTGCAGTGCACGAAGAAGAGCCGTGTTTTCTGCAAATTATGCACAGGAAAGTTGCTTCTCTCCTAAAGGCCCAAGAAAAGTCGCGCACGCGCGTTCGTTTCTCAGTGTTTCCTGCACACATCCACGGAGTTTGGCGGAGCTGCGGGCTTGCTCCGGAGATAGCAGGACGCGCTCGACTTAGGAAATCTTCCGAACCCATCCCTCTTTAAGGGAGTTTCCTGTCTTGGCAAAATAGATCGGACCTATCTGTTACATAATGCGACCCGCTCCGCACTGCCAAGGCTACGGGCGAGGACATAGGCAGACGCCGCGAGACCCCAGGCCTTCCGCCTCCTCCGCTGTCCGACGCCCGGCCTCGATGTGGCCCCGGCCGCTCAGACAGACAGCCAGGACGCCCAGAGCCCGCCCGGCCCGACTGCTTCCCCGCCTCCTGAGCCCCGCCGCCGGCTCCATTCTCTTGGCCGCGCCTCCCGCGCCGCGGAGGCCTCCTTGTACG